>PYWC01000022.1:259877-282150 GCA_003182015.1 Tuber magnatum | reverse complement strand
GATATGCTGTATTTAAAGACCGCTGATTCCCGCGATGGAAACAGCAGACTTCGACAGATAGTATTCTTAAATATACTTGGTTGAACGGTTACTTCTTTGATCTCCAATTACACCCCGTTCGAAGCCTCCTTTAGCAAGCAGCGCTTGCTTCGTGTTGATCGCGAAGCCATCTGCTCCTATCGTACCGCTACGTGACTAGGGCCTAGCCCGAACACGTTACAATATGAGTATGAGTCTGGGATGGAATGCAGTAATGGCGTACAGAAAAACAAGTTGACAGTCTTGCTGTCAAAGGATACGCGGTAAAGGTCAATTGGTTCATTTGGACCTAAAATTGAGGTCTGAAACTCCTGAATTGGAACTGGCTCCATTGGCGCAGTAACCATTGTCTCGGCAGAGACAGAAAAAAGAGTGGATAAAAAGAGGTTCGTTATAGCAGTCGTGTAAGTTCATGGCGAATGGCAGCTAAGTAAGGGGCAATCTTATTAGATAACCCAGTATTTATATACAAAAGCTACATTTAAGAATCACACTTGATCACTCGGAAAACAAGACCAACACAATACTATATTTTAGCACCAACTCCTTGCCATTGGAATTGCTTCGAATCGTTACGAGAGCCGTGGAGAATTCTGACAGGCAGATCTGATTGTAAAATTAGGTTGTCGTGTAAGGGTGAAGGCGTTGTATGGGAGGGCTCACATGGGATTAGTGAATTCGGATAAATGCTCTAATACCATTATGTTGGATTATATGCCCCTTAACGGTGCGTTTGGACCACTGCCCTGGATTGAGCCTAGGACAAGGTTCAAGCTCGTTCATAGTTTATCTACTAATATCGAACTCAATTCGTGTAGTTCCTGGCAAGCTTCATACCGTAATATTTACAAATAAATTCAAGCACGATTATACGCACAACTCATACGTACAAATTATACTCCCAAAAACCATACACACAAAAGTTATATGCACAAGTCATTTGTACGAAATCCTATGAACAATTAATACAGCAAGATGCATATGCATGGAAAGAAATAAAATAACAGAATACAGCCAGGTGAGGTTCTTAGATAGTAGCTCAGACAGTATCTTATAACAGCTCATTGCCTGAATCTCAACATATTTTTTGTAGAAGACATTATAACCGAAAGACTTCTATTAGACTAGCTATTAAAAGCCATCTATTATCGAGTGATACTGCGACCCTGATACTCAAGATGCCTTCACAACCTGAATCCTCTAGAGCTGGCAGCCTACCCTCCCGCCATGGCAGTCACTGGGCCCACTACAGCAGCAGTGTAAGAAGCCGTACTTTTTTTCTAAGTGTACAAGAAAGCTGAACCAGGGACCACTCTCCGTCTCTATCTCTACTATCTGTTGAATCCAGTCCATACGGGAGTGATGGTCCAGTAATACCAACCCCAGGACCTCTGGCTAGTACCTCTGGTGCACCTTTTTCAAGTTCCACAAGACCTTTGCACCCAGATTCTGTTTCACTGACACCTGGAAACCAAGATCATGCTTGGAACATGCTCCACTTACCAGCTCCAGCTTCAGTAACAAGTGATGCAAATTCCTTGGAGATATTTGGAAACTTTTATCTCTATACCAAAGAATATCATGAGAGGTGAATGGAGTGGTGGAAAGAGACAGCAGGATTTGCAGCATATACCGTAAAATATGCTGGCAAGAAGAAAGTCTGATGGAACTCTGATCTTCAAGGCACAGCCATGTGGAAATACTTTCACCAATGCGCTGACCGCCCGGGCCATGCAACTGGTACGCCACGGGTGATATGCATTATGGGCACGAAGGTTCTAGCTCACCCAAGCGGCACAGGCACCAGCTCGATGCACGATCACAACATATCCTCAGCATGCCAGAGGTCTAGAAAGTTTACCAGATTTGACACTGGAAGTTCACCTGGTAAAGATGTCCTTACGCTATTGCAAAAAGGAACAAAAACTGAAAATCGGTACAGCATAATTGACCTAGTAATACCAATACAGTTCAAACAGCACCTTTTTGAAGAATGGTTCCTAAAGGTCTTCCTTGCAACAAATCTTGCGTTTAATTGCTCTAACAACCTTGCCTTCTGCCGAGCATTCAAATATATTCGTCTAGGCATTGAAATCCTCAGCCCGACTACACTGACAAGACATTTACAAGGGTTCGGTAACTCTGCGGTGGACGAGATTCGAACCGGTTTGCCCGTTGATGGAAGGATCTCCCTGGCCACGGATGCATGCACTTCACCAAATAAACTCATATTTCTGGCACTTGTGGCCTATTGGGTCTTGGATAACTGGTAGATAGAGGAAGGGCGTATTGGGTTTGAGGAAATAAAAGGTTCTCACACAGGTGCCAATATGGCAGATATCATTAATAAGGTCCTTGCTGAATACGGGATTCAGGGTAGAATTCTTGGTTTCACCACCAATAGTGCTAGTAACAACAAAACCCTCATGGAAGCCTTAAACAACATCTTAAGTTCACTATCAATTGAATGGTCCTCGATAGAAAACCATATTCCGTGTATGGCCCACATTGTTCTGCTTATTCTTGCCACATTTATGAGTTCTATCAAGATGTAATTAAAGGATGGTCATACGCCCTCTGGCTTTAAGGCAGATTATATCGATAAGGTTATGAGGTTGGATAATGGCTTTCACAAGACAATGGAAAAGGTAATATCCAAGACCTCATACACTCGTAACAGTTTCACAAACTGTGAGTTACATATATCAGTGCATACATACACATATGCACAGATTCATATGCCCAAATTAAAAACCCTCAGGTGCAAAAGAAAGGATATGAATCATATGATAAATCCTGGAGCTTTGGAGAAAGATGATATCTAATTTATCCGAAATGTTCCCAAATACTATACCTGAGTTGTTTAATGGAGAATGCTAATCGGGTTGTGTGTATATTAGCAGCGGAAAGTGAGTATTGCTATAGGAGCTTCACCTCAGCGGCGGCAGCACTTCATTGAGGTACAGAATGACAGGGTGGAGATCCCAACTATGCCCATTTATGATGTCAAAACATGATGGAACACGACTCTAAATATGTTGGAGAGATCTGTGCGGTTGCGTGAATTCACGAAGGATTGGTTATAAACCTATCCAGATTTTGCGCCACTGTGGTCCACCTCTGAAGAATAAATGCAGGTTGAGTACATCTTGGAAGTACTTTAGCCCATCCAGTTTTGGACCCTGTGTACGTCAAAAAGATGCGGAGTTACAATTCATCGCATATTCCAAGTCTATCAAGACATCCTTCATTATTTAGAATGCCAAACCACAAAGTTGGAACGCAAGCGGATGCAGTGGAAGGTGGACATTCGTGAAGGTTTGCTGAAAGCAAAACTAAAAGTAGCGGTTTACTATGGTAAAACTGAAAACCCAAGAGGTCTTCTGTTCAGCATTGGAGCTTGTCTTAACCCGTATTCCAAACCAAACCTATTTTGTGAATGGGATTTAGATAATGCTGCTGGTGAGACAGATTATGGGAAGTCATATAAAAAGGGTTTATTGCATATTATGATCTTCACTACACACCAATGGATGCCCGGTGTCCTGATATGCCAATTCTATGGAGCGGTCTAAATAGTCAATCAAAGCATCTTCATGGATCAAGATCGGGAACCATTGTAGTCAACGAGGCACTCCCATATATTGTATCGGAATCTGAGGTCAAACCTCCGGAGCCGGCCACCAGAGTGTCCGATTCCATGCCTGACACAAATCCAGCCCGAATCCTTTCCGAGGCAAACATACTGGAGTGGTGGAAGGTTAATGCTGGGAGGTTTCCCAATTTAGCCCAGATGTCTAAGGATATTCTTGTAGTCCAAAGAGGCAGTGTTGGTGTTGAACGGATATTTAGCATGGCAAGAGATGTGGTTCCGTATCGCCAATCCCGATTGAACAGCAGTACAATCAGGGCCTCAATGCTTGTGAAATCATATGAGTACCAAGAATTATGATGAGAGATAGCAAATTATGACAGCGAATGGGAGGCAGCAAGGTTGGAAGAAATGGCAGCAATTGAGGATTACCGTGGTTGGGTAGATAGGCAGGACCACAGTGATGAGGAGGGTTACGACTGTATCTCTCATGATGACGAGTCACAAAAAGAAGACACAGCATGGTCTTTTGTTGATCAGGATGGAAGACTGGCATTTAGAAAAGAGCCAAGGCCCATCTTGCCTGATCGTGGCTTGGTCCAAGGTCAATATACATGCCCTCCAGCAGATCAAGATCAAGATAGCGGCGAGCAATTGACAGGCTCGGAAGTGTCAGAGGATGACTATGGAATCTGGAACAGCACGGTGAACATGTATGTTGGGTCCGACACTGAGGAACAATCCTAAGAGGAAGAGCCCGAGACTGTGGGAAGGGTTAGTGGTCTTGAAAACGACAAAGTGGATAACACAAATATTGCTGGTATAGATCCAACACGCCAGCAGGAACTTTACTCAGTGGAGGGTGTTCATCCGGAAGCTCCTGAGTGAGCTCCTATGGTGCTACGGGTGGCCCTGAGAAGAAGACAGGGTGGTAGTCCTGGGATTGGAATTACAACCAGGAAGCGCGCTGGAACAGGTGGTAAAGCAAAGAAAAGGTCCAGATCAAACTAGGTTAGAATCTGCTAAGAAATTTTTCCTGCATTCACAGAATTCTATTACGGGTAATTAATTAGACTTCATATATAGTTTTATTGTCTCTGAGCTATACCCACCAACAGCAATATGCACAATTAGGGATATGTGTGTATTAATAGAGCAGTAAACATCAAGTGAATAATATAAAATCATGATTACAATTTAGACGGTCAGGAGTGCTATAGGTATAGAATCATATGCTTGGAATCATGTGCCGAGTAATAAGCATGAAATTGTATGCTAATAATCATATGCCCTAAAATTACGTTTACGTGTGCCATAGGGGTCATACTTGTAGAAATACGCCTAAAATTATATGTATAGTACATATGAACAAAATCATACACCTAGAAAATCATAAGGCGAAAAATTGTAAATGCTGTTAGAATGAAATCGCGGTAGAACAACCAGACTCCAGAAATGATGCAGGTAATACAAGCCTACCCGGGTTAGTTGCTATGGTTTCATCATGTGACCTGTTCATGTAACTACTCTTGCACAATGGTTTCTATTCCCCTATTCCTCCTAGTCCCCTATTCCCCTCTTCCTCTATTCCCCTACTCTCCCGTTCTCTTAAAACGCAACTTCGGGCACTCGCCTCTATCACGGCGAACAGCACATGAGCACGAGAACGTGATACGGAGGCCCTTTATGCTACCCCCTAGATATACCATAGCCATTGTTCTATATCAAATGCCCTTTATTCTATCCTACTTTGAGCGGGAAGGAAGCTTGCTTGGAGCCAGTTTGGGTGGTTCAAGAAAAAGACTATGAGCAAGTTATCAAAAGGAAAGGAGAAGGAGGTTGTGAGGCAGAAATGGAAGTGGGAACAGCGAAGAAATGATAAGCGGGTTCAGGAGACTCTTGATGTCGACGAGGGCGAGTGCATTCAGAATTCCGGCATGGCCAAATGTAAGATATTATCTACAAGCATTTAATAAAGTTCTATACATTCAAAGCATATACTGATCCCTTTATCAATTGTATTAGATCCCCGGCTACCTATCCTATGGCTCACCAGCAAGGTGTTATACAGCTTGAAATGGAATAATCGCCAGCTGTTGATTAAGCCCAGGTATGATATAATATATCATCAATGTGCCAGTTCCGATGTGCTGGACGCAATTCTTTACAGGCCAAAATGTCAGCCAGACTCCAACTTAGCAGAAAACTTTGAGGAGGAAAATGAACCAAAATTGCAATGTGTCACGGGCCACGTGGTGATTATAAGGGACAGGTAAGTAATTATACTCGTGGCTGTAAATAGGCTTATACAGTAGTTAAACTATGATTAAGCATGACATCCCATGTGTAATAAAAGCCAGGAACAAAAAGGCCTGCTGGCTATTACCTCAAATTGAACCAGTGGTCTACAAATATGTTGCTTTCAGGAATTTAGCAGCAGATCATGCCCAGCACGGTGCAGTGGGTACATGAGAGCGCTATAGACTGGGTGTGATACCAGATGTTCGAGATACTGATGCAGCCAACGACTATATGACGGATGCCACAACCTTTGGCTCTCCAGAAGGAAAAGCGAGCAACAAGCTTAACCCTGCCGGTACTTCAAGAAGAAAGGGCAGTATTATTGGGCGCCACTCATTTGTGCCAAGAATGGAAAAGTGAACAAAGGATATCAAACTTGGGCCTGGACCATCGCCGTCATATAAGTTGAAACCAGCCATTGCAGCACTGAGGGTATTTGCCCAAAAGCTTCTACCATTGACTCAAACTGTAGAGGCATTATTTCATGCTTTTCTGCCAGAAGAGTATTCCAAATACAAGGCGGTCTATGGGACCATTTATGATGGAAGAGCAGACAATATTGATGAAGCATTGGGGGTATAGACTTCGCGTTCGCTGGTCATTAATGCGAATCCCAATAACCACAAGGTTGTGGAAGACGTATGCCATGGATGGTGTGCCATTGTTGTATTGGGAGATTTTAAAGGAGGCAATGCCTGCTTCTCAGAGCTTGGAGTTACGATTGATTGTCCTCCCGGTACTATAGACTGTTCTGTTATCTCTTCAACTGCATGTGTGACAAACATGTACCATCTAGGTTCTGTTATTTTCATGCGCTCGTATGCGGTGGAGTATTATATAGGATCTTTTGTGGACTATCGCTATAGTGTAGTCCACTTTACACATCAGGTGGTACATAATACATATGTGGAGAGGACCGGGAAACCATTGTGGGAATTTAGCAAAATGCCGGAATGGTGGCAGAAATCATGTGGAAACTTGAACATGTAGACAGTTTTTTCTTATTTTGTCCTATGTATATGTGAAGAGTATTATAAATATAACTAGATCTATCTAAGTTAGTGAGGTAGTCATTCACGCATATGCCCAAAACCATATGCCCAAAACCATACGCCCAAAACTATACGCCTAAAACTATACGTACAAATGATACGCAACAAACTGTAAGCTCAAAAGTATGGACCCAGAGCTCTACGCCCAAAACAATGCACCGGAAACCATAGGCCAATAGTCATACACTCTAAGGATCAAATGCCGAGTGGCATATGCTCAATTATATATAATTGTAGTCATGATACGTCGGATACCGCAATGAACAGATTTTGGGCTAGTTACTAGTGATCAGTCGTTAAGGAAAGCAGGGCTCCGCATGGTTGGGACAAGGGGAATTTCAGAATGGGGCCCTGCCTGGGTAATAAGCGTGGAAAAAAAGTCCCTGCGGCCTGTGCGGGGCCCTGTGGAAGGCGGCGCGGGGGGGGAGACGTAAAATTGACCCCAGGCCGTGTCGAGGGCGGGGCAGAAAATGGAAAACCCGCCCGGCTCCACCCCATAACGAACACTAACCAGGCCTCTGGCTCTATTGATGTCTCCTTTGGACTACAAATATTGACCGATCCCTAGTAGTAGTACAATATAAGAAAAGGCCTCTTTCTCTATTGCAGAGGACATGGACATATGACAATAGTGTACTTACACAAGTGACCTTATCATATACAAGGTGCCAGCACCTCTCCTTTTGACCCTCCTGTGATCCTGGATAGTATCTATCCTGCATTCGAGTAGTTAGGAAACTGGTTGTCCTATGTGCAGAATATGGTACTGACCTGGAACATATTAAGTCTTCTCCTTGTTTATCTATATCTAGTTTCTCTTTGGCTCAAATGGAAAACAGAATTCAAGATAACCACTTGGTGATTGCCAGTAACAGTATAGACAACCGAAACCTAATCCCTTCCAATGTTCTCCTTAAGTTTAGAGCTACTAGCTATGCATTAATAGATCAAGACTTTACTCACTACCACCAACTCCCTTTGTACAAACTCCAAGAAACTATCTAACCAGCTGTAATTAATGGATGACCAATCAGTCCTGATGCAATTACCTTACTGATCCAGATAAAATTGAAAATCAATGACTACCTAGAGGCCCTACCAACATTCATCACTAACCTGGTTAGATGTCTATTGACTCTTGGCATCCTTTGGTTGAAACAATATAATATAACTATCTGGTATGCAAGCAATACTGTCACCTTTAAATCAGACTATTGTCTTGAAAACTGCAGCTCTCATGTGACTGGTATCTAGGGAGCTGAGGAGGATATCTGGTATTTTCTCAAAGCCTATGCTATTTAGCAGGCTCTGAGCTACAAGGTACTTGAGGAATAAGATGTCGAAGACATTTTCCTACCAGAATACTACAACTTTATATCCCTATTCCTGGAGAAAGAACAGAACCAGTTACCTCCATGCTGGCCAAGTGGCCACACTATCCCCCTGTTACTAGGCTTCAAACCCCCTTTTGTACTACTATACAATCTGTCCCTCTCAGAGCTTGAGGCACTGTAGGGCTGGCTCAACGAAAATCTTTGAAAAGATTTAATTCAACGCTCCACTTCACTGACAGCTGCTCCCATCCTGATTATCCAAAAGAATGATAAACGATTACAATAGTGTATAGACTATCAAGTATTGAACATAGTGATGATCAAGAATAGTGGCCTACTACTAGTTCTGTTGGAAACTTTTATGCAAATCTCCAAGACCAAACTCTTCATAAAGTCAATATCCAAGAAGCATACAACTTGATACACAGGAGGAAAGGGGAAGAGTGGAAAACCACCTTGTGAACCCCATATGGCCTATCAAAGTCCTAGGTTATGCCATTTGGTCTCACCAATGCCCCTGCCACCTTCCACGCACATAATAATAATGTATTGCATCCAGGCCTAGACTGCTTTTATACAGCATACCTGGATGATCTTCTTATCTATAGCGGGACTAAGGAGCAGCATGTCAAGCCTGTCCAGTAGGTCCTAAAGGCCTTGTCTGATACCAAGCTGGAAGTCAAACTCCAGAAGTGTGAGTTCTAGATAAACCAGGTTGAATACCTGAGATTTATTATTACTACCTATAGAATCTCCATGAACAACATAAAGGTCAAGGCTATCATTGCCTAGCTAATACTAGAAGTTTTACTGGATATCTGCACCTTCTTAGAATTCGGCAATTTTTACCATTGTTTCATCCATGCCTATTGACATTTTGCATGACCCCTTACTGCTCTTACCAAGAAGGATCAGTCTTTTTTCTGGACCCCTGAATGCTACCAGGCTTTTGGAGAAGCTCAAATCCACCTTTACTACCACTGCGATACTGGCCCATTTCAATTTCTAGAACCAAGTGATTATGGAAACAGATGCCTCAAACTTTGTATCTGCTGGAGTTATGTCCCAACAGGATAACAAGTAAGTACTCCACCCTGTAACCTTCTACCCGAGGAAGCACACTCCTACCGAATACAATTATAACATATATAACAAGGAGCTGATGGCAGTTGTTCATACTTTTGAAGAATAGAGATGTTATCTCATTGGTCGGAAGGTTACAATCCGGACTGACCATTCCAATGTGAAATACTTCACGACCAAGTGCCTTCAGAACCGCAGACAAGCTCAAGGCTTAGAATTCCAGACAGGATCTAACTACAACTTCAAGTCACAACCCGGCAAGCTCTACCCAAAAGCAGATGCATTGACCCAGATAAAAGGACCAACCAATAAGAAAGTGGAGCGGCCAAAGGAATAGCAAATACAGAGGGTGTTGGGGTCCCATACTATGGGTTTGTTGGCAAACCTCAGACTCCTAATAGGAACATCTATCCTGGAAGAATTTTGAATGCAAGCCTATAAGGTTGACTTGACCCGAACATGGATACTGAAGATGCTGGATCAGGGAGATCGCCACTCCTGCCTCATCTCCCTCATAGGGTGCTGGAGGGACAGAAACTAACTGTTATTCCATAACCAACTATATATCCCTCTACACGATATACTATAACTGGATCTAATCCAAGCAGTACCTGACCACCCTGCCAGAGGACATCCAGGTAGAGCCAAGATCTATCAGGTAGTTTCTCCCCATTTCTACTAGCCAGACATGTATTAGAACATAGACCATTTTGTAAAGAACTGTCACACTTCCCAGCAGAAGCACACTTCATATTATATCTGGTTCAGCATACTACAGCCTCTCTAGGTCCCCAACAAGCCCTGAGATCATGTTTTCATGGATTTCATCACCAGTCTGCCTTGGAGTCAGGGCAACAACACTGTCCTGGTCGACATCGATAGGCTAACTACAATGCATCACATAATTCCCTGCTAGATAACTATCAATATCCCAACCCTGATCGAGTCGTATCTTAATCATGTATGCAAGCACCATGGCCTCTCTGCCACTATCAACCTCGATCATGGCACTCAGTTTACCTCAGAGTCCTTGCAAACAGTCTCTGATCAACTGTAGCTATCCTAAAAGCTTTCAACAGCATTCTACCCCCAAACCAACAGCCAGACTAAATGAATAAATATAGTGATTGCATAATACCTGCATACCTACATCAGCTACCAACAGGATGATTGGTCCCTTTCACTGCCCATGGCTGAGTTTGCCACCAACAATCACACCTTTGAGTCTACCAGCCTATCTCTGCTCCTTACCAACCACAGTTGTGACCTACATATAGACTTTCTAGAAACTCCTGAGACACCTCAAGAAGTATCAGAGGCCAGAGAATTCACCCATAGTATGATGGATATATACAACCACCTCCATTCCATAATTGCTTATGTCTAGAATTATCAACTGGAGTATACCAATCTAGGATAGCTGCCTGCCCCCCACTTCCAGGTAGGAGACTAAGTATGGTTCAATGTAAGATATATCTGAACCCGTTAACCATCTCAAAAACTAGACGATAAGCACTTTGGCCTCTACCTGGTCGCAGCTCAAATAGGAACTCACACATACTGTCTTGATCTCCATACCTCCATGAGAATATATAATGTTATTTACATTTCTCTGCTTGAACTTGCTGACTATAACCCCCTTCGGGGACTAAGTATACCACTCCCACTACCAGTGGAAGTCAACAGAGAGGAGGAATCGTAGTTGGAAGAGTTTAAAGATACTAAGATGGTCAGGGGCTGGCTGCAGTATTTGATTAGATAATAAGGGTGTGAGGAGACCACCTAAGATCCCACAGAGATAGTAAATGAACTGTACATGATTGACGAGTTCTACTACAATTACCCAAGAAACGCCAAACCCCCTTCCTGAATAACAAACATATACTCCAGAGCACTTTGGTACAGCGGAGGGCATCTAGTATCATGACCAGCCAACTGAAGCATGATAGCATTTTGTTTTTAGTTGCATATATGGGAGTTCAGGTTGGAACAGTTACCTGCAGATTGGAAGGATCACTTAGCTGAGATTCTGTCTAATAGAAACTCATGGAAACTGATAGAAGATTGTGCCTATGCATGAGGAAGATGTTAGAGGTGTTGGACTTTATTAGCAGAAGAGTTTCCTTGGTTATATAAAGAATTGTGCCTCTGGGTAATTTACTTTCTTTATGCAACCTGGTAATTTCCTGCCTCTAGCCGTACTTAGGAATTACATCTTTGTTTCTTCTTCCTATCTCCAGAACGTATAAACACTGACCTTGAATCCTGAAATCCTGTCTCTGATTCCTCCAAGCCTTGATACAAATATGTCTTATTTGGACACCTGCTTCTAACTCTCCTCTCATCTACCAAGGTGTACCATGAGCTATCTGCTTCTGACCCCACACAGACTTTGCCTATTATTTCTTGGCCTATATAATTATAGAGCCACTATGGGTAAAACCTGCCCTACTCTATCCTATAGTGAATACTATTTATAAATTGTAGGCTCTCCCAGGTGGCTTGGCAGTTAGTTAACATATTGTACCTAGTTATGGGTTACCCCCTAGTAATAGGTCAGTTTTAGTACACTTTCAAAAATATCAAAACTTCTAACTACTATTTCAATATTTAATCTCCAGACTTAATATTTTCTATTATAAAAGCTTTCTATTGCTATATGATTGATATGAAAAATATTTCTGTACTAAAGGACACTGTACTATTGAGACCTCAAAGTAATATTTCATAATTCTGTTACTATCTACTTTATAATCAGAACTTAAAATTCACTTTTAGTTGATCTTTTAATATAAGGAGAACTCAGGATATATAGTACTTGAACCCATATTATCAGAAATTGTATTTTCCTGCTAGAAAATATGTGCTATTAGTTTATAAATATATTAAAAAAAGATATTTTATACTTAGTAGTTTCCTGAGCTCATTACAGTTTATATTATCTTCCTGTTCATTTATGATCTCCATATTAGATTTAGCTCTTGATGAACATCTTGCTTTCCCCTTGGCTCTAACTGCTTGTAATTTGGCTTTCTATTGCTGCCATGATACTCTCTTCTTTGTAGCCAAGTCCTTTTTATATATATAATTACGGTAACCTGTACGGGTACTAGGTTATATTTGGTATTTGGTTTCACAGTATCGCTTGATTCTGGTATTGTTTCGTATACTATCAGTTGATACACACAATGTTTTATGTTTGGTTTCACAGTATTGCTTGATACTTGTATTGTTTCGTGTACTATCGGTTGATACACATAATGTTTTATGTTTCATTTCACCGTATCGCTTGATACTTGTATTGTTTCGTGTGCTATCAGCTGATACACAAAATATTTTATATTTGGTTTCACAGTATCACTTGATACTTGTATTATTTCGTGTACTATCGGTTAATACACACAATGTTTTATGTTTGGTTTCACAGTATCGCTTGATACTTGTATTGTTTCGTGTGCTATCGGTTGATACACACAATGTTTTATGTTTGGTTTCACAGTATCGCTTGATACCTGTATTGTTTTGTGTGCTACCAGTTGATACACAGATTGTTTTATGGTTTATTTCACAGTATCGTTTGATACTCATATTGTTTCGTATACTATCGGTTGATACACACAAAGTTTTGGAATATTGCTCATAGTGGAGATAAGTGATATGCTGTATTTAAACACCACTGATTTCCGCGATGGAAACAGCAGACTTCAACAGACAGTATTCTTAATGTACTTGGTTGAACGGTTACTTCTTTGATCTCCTATTACACCCCGTTCGAAGCCTCCTTTAGCCAGCAGTGCTCGCTTCGTGTTGATCACGAAGCCATCTGCTCCTATCATACCGCTACGTGACTAGGGCCTGGCCTGAACACGTTACATATAATGTCAAGAGGAAAAGTAGGTTTGTATCATATACCGAGTATATTGATAAAATCTCTTCTCCGTTGCTAATGATCTATAAAGCGTGGGAGACACCTCGATATTTATATTCCACATCTGGGTGTTCACGGCCTATCTATGCCTCCCACTTTCCTCTGTGCGAACTTCATAGACCCTGAAAACCTTTACCCCGCTTGACTCTGATTTCTCCGAACAGCAGAGTGGGTGTCCTACCCATTTCTTTGCAGTGTTTGTACTAATGGTAGTTACTCGAACCCTTTCACCGTAGCAGACGGTTACTGGTTCTATCTCTGCATATGAAGTGATCAGCTCTGACGACAGACTTATCAATGCAGTCGGATTTCTTACCCGTCTGCGTCAACCCGCAGCGAGTACTTTCCTGCCTTATCGTGCCAATGGCGGTTAGGCCTCCTTGTACTCACAGTTGGCATTTCACATGGTAGGCCATCATCTGACTCTACCTTGTCATGCCTTTAGGGTGTGGGTGAACAATCATCTCTTGGGCGTCGTTCCCTCATCGGGATTTTCCTCCGCGTTCCTCCACCAATGGACTGAAAATCCGGTCTTGCTGCCCTCATGGCAGCTGGGGACTCCTATCGGATTAGCCGACCTCCTCCCGGTTGGTATCCATCCGTTGGCCCAGCTGAGGGATCTTTGCATGCGTTTATCTCCACAACCAAGCGACCGATTTAGTTCCTTCCACCTTGTCAGGATAGCCGAGAGTCCTCTCTTGAAGACTGAGCAAAAATCACTCTGTCGGCGACCTTCGGGGGTGTCGTAATTGGGGGTTTTGTGCCGATGTCGTATTGGTAGAAATTCACTCATTCTTGAAATACTGCACCCGACCCGGGGATCGAACAAGTGACCTTTTGCCGATAACCACGTGACATGCCCATTACGCTATGCCAGTTCATCTTATATGTAACATGAGCCACCCTCCCTAAGAGTTCGGCTCGCATCTCTAAAACCCTATTTTTCCAATAGTGTACAACTTAAATTCCTTTAAGGACTCGGAAAGATAGTGTGAAAAACCGGTGCCTGTTTACTTGGCCACGCCTAGGAAAACCTTTCCTTGTCATGCTTCCTCTGTATCCGTGGCATCTCTGGGTCCTCTCTGTGGAACCCTTCTGCTAGTTCCGCCGCATGCCCCAAATGTTCCGGTAGCTCCCAGGTGTTTTCATCCTCCGAGCACCCCCACCACTTCACAAAGTACCTAAGTTCACGGATCCTCCTAATCCGTCCGTGAACCCTGCGTGTGTACGAAATGGCCTCCTTTTTGCCTATTTTTCCAACCTCCCATTCCCAGTCGCCATCTGTCCCCTCGGGCGCTCTGGGAGGTTGTTCCCGAGCCGGTCGAACGGACGTCCGATAAGGCTCTAATAATGATACATGGAAGACAGGGTATATCTTCTCATGTTCCAAGATTTCCAACTTGCATGCTCGGTTGCCGCGTGAGTCCAGAGTTTTGAAGGACCTGTATAGTTTCAGGATAAGCTTTTTGGAGGGTTGTTTGGTGCCAATGTTCTTGGCATTAAGCATCACCAAGTCACCTGTCTGAAAGTTTGGTTGTGGCCTAACTTTCTTATCGTGGTACTGTCCCATTTCTTCTTTGGTTGCCTTCAATGTGGCCATTGCCTGTCCATGTATCTCCTTCATCCAGTGAGCATACGTGGTGTCTCCCGGATTTTGAGCTTCTCGCTCCTTCACCCACTCCGTTTGTGGATGGTATCCATAGTTCGCGTAGAACAGAGTGAGTCCGTGCGCACTGATAACCGAGTTATTGTAGGTATGCTCCGCTAACGGGAGGTGTTGGTACCAGTCCTCCTGATCGTAGTTGACGAAACTTCAGAGATAGTCTTCCAGCACTTGGTTGGTTCTCTCTATTAGTCTGTAGGTCTGAGGATGGCATGCCGTTGACATCCTTCGCTTGATGCCTAGGAGCTTGCAGTGGGATTCCCAAAATTCGCCCACGAACTTCCTGTCCATATCCGAGATGATTTCCGTGGGTAGCCCACGTAGCTTCCACACTTCCCGCAGGAACACCAGGGCTACATCCTTTGCCGTTGCGTTTTCCCTTAACCCTATGAAGTGGGCCATTTTGGTGAAGCGGTCGACTACCACCATGATCTGAGTGTGCTCTTCTGACTTCGGTAGCTGCGTTATGATGTCGGTAGAGATAGAGGTCCACACCACATACGGTATTTCCAATGGCTGTAGAAACCCGTATCTTGCGTGCCGTGGTGCTTTGTTGTGTTGACACTCATCACATGACCGTACTTAGTCATTTACCCATTCCTCGAGTCCTTTTCTGTAGAAGTCCCTGGTTATGATTTCCACTGTCTTTTCTTGGCTGAAATGCCCAGTGACCTTGGAGTCGTGGCTGCTTTGATCAATCAGTGTTTGCAAGTCCTCGTCCTTTGGAATGAACAGCCGTCCCTGGTAATACAGGAGGCCACTCGCCAAGGACCAGTGCGTTGGCATATCCTTTCACTCATCTCGGTGTCTCTCCAACTCTTTTCTCCTCACCTTCCAGTCCTGGTCCACCTCTCCCTTTTCCTCTACTTGTCTTAGGAATTGGGTGTCAAATCTCTGTGCCATTGCCTTGACTACCATTGTATTGGTTGGCACAGTTTCTTCCATCATCAGGGCCTGGTGCGGTCTGTGATCATACTCATCGAAGTATTGGTTTAGCCCACATTCTTCCCTTAGTTGACTGGTTTTGATCTGGGTTTCGACCACACTGGTTCCCGTGCTTCCGAATCCATCCTGGCCCCTCTCGGTGTCGTCTAGCTCTATCAAAGCTTGGAGCTCCCCATCATGAATCCTTTCTATTACGAGTTGCCCAACTCATTCGCTCTTCCCCAAGTGGTAGTCCTGGTCCTTCAGATTGAACAGTAACACCTTTACTTCTCCTCGCTAGTCCCGGTCAATGACTGCTGCGCCGACCATGATTCCATGGTACACGGCAAGTCCATTTCTTGGAGCTACTCGTCTGTAGGTTCCCGCTAGTAACGCTAAGGCTATTCCGGTAGCTACTGTTGCTTGTCCACGAGCAGGCACCACTCTTTCTTCTGGCCCATAGATGTCATGTCCTGCCACTTCGCTTGAGCCACTTGTTGGAATTAGAGCTTCTGGGTGTAACAGCACGGCTTGAACGTATTCAGGTTCGGGTGTCCTCTGTCGTAGATCAGGTTCCTCTTCTCGTCCCACTACTATAACCATGACCTTGTTAAAATGTGTGGGGTTTAAAATTGAAAGCTTCTTGCTTTGAGCAGCACCCCCCTCGGGATGGTACTCCGGCCGTCTGCTTAGCACATCCGGCTAGCCACCACTCGACCTGGGTCGGTACGCGATTTTGAAGTTGAAATCTGCCAACTTCTGCGCCCACCTTATCTGCCTAGCACTCCAGGTGTAATGACTCTGCATACATGAGATATAGCAGACGGAACCTACACCCATACAGGTAGCCCGGAGGTGAACTGGTAGGAACCAGCAGGCAAGTAAGTACTTGACCTACAGAGACCCGATGGCCTGGGCTGCGAGAATGAACAGAATTGGCTAGTCAGGAACTTAGGTACCTGGATACACCTGGGAGCAGTGTCAGCATACTTAGGGACTTCTGAACGGGCAGTTGTTCTGCTAGACCGGGTAACTGGCGACAGGGTAACAGGGAAAAGTTATCTTGTCCACTCGACAAGGTTACCCTACCCTCAGGATCAGGTTACCCTGCCCTCGGGCTTGGGTTACCCTGCCGAGAGTCCTGAGTTACCCTACCTTACAATACAAGGTCCCTCGCAGAGCTCAGAAAAATTGACTGAAATGTTTCTCATACGAAGCCATGCATGATACTGGAATCTGGGGTTCCAGGGGATACTATTGGGCGAGCTACGTGGCTTTAATCAAGCTATAAATTGGAGACATTATTCCTATCATACCCCTCCGGCCTCGCCTTGAGGCCCAGATGTCATGTGCAAACGGTTGTGTAGTTGTGTGCAGCCTGGCAAAGAGGAATCTTGGGAGACATGCTTGCAACACCGTATATGTCGCTGCTGTCCGGTCGACCATAGGCTGTTCGCAGGGTATATCAGGAGGGATGGGGTGGAAGGTGGAGTACCTCCTCCAAGTTGTTCGGGGTAAAATGGACCAAAACTGGCGGAGTTAATGGGTGATAACTGTGGGGGTCCCGAAGGTAGCCCTGGGTGGTGCCGGGGTCACTGGGAGAGTTTCACACCTACCAAGCCCGAAAGTGTCCTCAACACTATAGGCTCTGAAAGGAAAGTGCAGAGACACTAGAAGCATGATTCCTACCGCAGGTAAGGTGTATCCAAGATGGTGGCCATGGGTAGCGCCCATTGGATCACTCCTGGACTACCGTGTCCTGCGGCAGACACCAGAAGCCTGGGACCCGTAAGTAGTAAATACAGAAACCGCTCACGGTAGCTTCCGGAGTCAAGTAGAGATCAATGCATATAGGAAGGGTGTCATAGATAGTCTAGTTCATGAAGTGCCTGGACTGTTAGCCCCTGGCAAGACACTGATGCGTAGAGGTTTTCACTCTGGCGGGCAAAATGGAAATGCACCGCAGAAACGATAACCATATAAGATGAATGCCGACTAGAGTGTGTTGACACATGCATTTCTGACGTGTGTTCCAGGAGATGTGTCGGACCACTGTTAGCGGAGAAGGGTGTGCTTGAGCAGTTGGAGTAAACTGATGGGGGAGTTTCGGGCATAAGATAAAAATACCTGAAAGTCTATGCGCGAACTCTCCTACTCCAACAATCAATCCTCCTGAGACCTTAATTGAGTGAAGCGTCAGGCTTAACGATATTAAGTTTTACCATTTACTTTACTCTTACATCTGTGTGAACATTTGGCAATAAGATTGAAGTTGTTCAGTGCGGTCGCAACCTTGGGATCCATTTGCCTAGGGGTGTCCCCGTGATAGTATATCGTTAAGCGAGCTCCTCGCTTAAACCCTCTCCTGATTAATTGTTTCCAACCTTCGGCACTGACCTTGGGTGAATACTGGTAACCTTGTCTAGAACAAGTAGCCCAGGGTGGAAAGCGCACTGGCTAGTACCAAACTTGGAACCAGAATGCAATCCCACCTAGATTCAGACCTTGACCTTGACGAGAACACCGCCCACACGTTTCGAGCGTCAGTTTTTGCGGATGTTCACGGTATCGACTGGGACGGCCACCAGCTCCTCTTGGAGGCCGCTCCTATTCAGTTACCCGTTGAATGCCTTGAACTCCTGCTTACAGACCCTCGCGCCGCGGCGCTCTCAGTTTTCCAAGACCCTACCCTAGGCCACAACATGCTCCCTCCCCCGCCGCACCGGGTTCCCTTTAGCGAGTTCTTCTACGAATTCATCGAACCTTACATCCTCCGGGAAGTAGCCAAGTCGATTGAGGAAGCAAAGCGGGAACTGAAGAACTGGAACACCCAGCAGCAGCAGTTGTTCCGAACTCAGATCACTATGGCAGCGGTGGAATGGATAAAGGTGCCCCAGGGGGCATACCTGCAGACGATAAGGGATCATCAGGCATTGAAGACTCGGATGGCAGCCTTGGAAAAGGCTTTTGAAGGAGGGTAGTGTATTGATCCTGAGAATTATGTACTGATGTTAGAGGCCGCGCCCCCACTCCCGCTCGTCCATACCAAGCCCGAGGACTTTGGCATGGAGTTGGCCATGAGAACCAGAAGCAACCAGCAGAGGGCATCCCTGCGCCCAGTCGGTATACGGATGTTGGAAAGCCTGGAAGGTGAAGGCTCCAGCTATACCTCCTCCCTCTCCAGAGCATCTACAGGCTCCCTGTCGGTCTCCCCCTCAATTGCCCGCAGTAGGTCGGGCAGCCCCACAGTCGGGCCAACAGATAGATGTCGAGTAAGGAAAACGACGTCCAAACTGAAAGGTATCACGGCACCAGACACAGCGGACCCTACTCCTCCTCCGACCCCGGCTCCAAACAATTCCCCCGCAACACCTTCAGTTGCAACTCCTGTACCTCCCCTCGCCGCCCCAAGACCCACACCTCTGCCAGTTTCGTTGCCTGCTCCGGATACCTTCCCTGCCACAGCATTCCCACCAGCAGTATCGGCTACCCCAGGGTTCCAGCTACTGCCCGCAGCGTTACCTGCATTCTTCGAACAGGTAAGACGCCAGGAGGAGCGAATACCCATGGCTCCGTCACGAGGAACTTCAATCCCCGGACCTAGGACACCTGCTCGCTCCGTTCCTTGGGCACCAGTCGTCCCCACAGCACCCGCGAAGCCAAGTTTTCCCGCCAGTCTCCCCACCATCACAAGTGCCAAGTCGGACAGCCAAGACGAGTTCTTTCTATCAGGCTGTAAGTTGGAAGAGACCCGGATGGGATGGATTCATTACCACTCCTATGGGTGTAGGAAGGGACCACGGACCCCGGTGAGACCTAGAAGAAGGCAGAAGGAAGGAGATGGATGACCGACATGTGGGTACTGTAGGTCATAGAGGCACGCTAGCCCCCCGATGCACCCCTTCAGTTGTCCAGAGTTGCAGTCTTTTCTGCAGATAACACAGACGGCACCCAACCCAACTCCTGAGAGTGGGCAATGCACTGTTCCACCACCGGCATCAGGACTATCAGGGGCTAACCCCCGGGAGGATGGTAACCAGGATGGCCAGGAGGAACGGTTTGATGGGTATGATAGACCCTGGGAATCCCAAGACAGGAACATCAGAGGTAGTGGGGACGGAAATGCCCCACCTGAGGGTGGTATGGCGGGAGCAGGCGGAGATCAAGGGGACTCTGACCATGACACCACGGATGATGATGACGATGGAGATTCTCTCCCGGATTTGACCCCCTTCCTTGGTGCTAGCAAGGATGACTGGAGCAAGGAGAAGAAACGACGGTGGGATCGCTAGGCCAAGAGGCTGGTGAGAGCCCTGAGTGGTACTGGTTCAGCTTCTAGGCCAACACCAAGATACTGGCAGAAGAAGCCGGAGAAGCTGAGTGGTATCCCTCCATTCAAGGGCGAAGTTATAGAACTCGTGAGCTTCTTGACCTTGATAGAAGTCAAATTTGTATACTTTACGGATTGCAAGTTAACCGACATGGATAAGGTAAACTTGGTGATCCCTCTTCTTGAAGACTCCGCCCGCGCATGGTATCTGGGGTTGCATGGGCACATTAACAAGGAAGGCACCAAGCGCACTGGCATCCCTGTCAAAGAAAGCAACCCCTTACTGACATGGAAGGGGTTCCGAGAACGGCTTGAATGAATTTTTGGCGGAGACCAGGCCGAGCGAGAGCGATCCCTTCGCGAGTAGTGAGACCTTGTGATCAAGCCCCATCACATCGATAAGTACTTGGATAAGATAATTGATTATACGTATAAGCTTAGCTGTACAGATCCAGTACAGGTACGAGACAAGGTTCGATCAGGCATCACACAAGAGGTTTGGAATATGTGGGCACTCAAAGAGCCACATCGGACCGATATGAAAAAGTGCCTTGATCTTCTACGGAAGGTTGGGCACACGCTGGAGGACAACAACCGGTTCAGGAACCGCGTCATCCACCCAGCCCCCCGTTCTCAACCCGCCGAGAAGAAGGAGGATAGATTCTCGACATTGGGCAGGTTCAAGAAGAAGGAAAAAGGTTCAGGCAGACCAAACCAGAGGTCTGCCAAACCTACCAATTTCAACGGGGAGAAACAGGCAAAGCCGACGACTTCTGAGTGTGCAATAGCGTGTAAGGAAATTCCGTCGACTTTGAGTGAACGCCAGAGGAAGCACAATCAGTGCACCAAGTGCGGTTAAACAGGTCACTTTTGGAGAAAGTCTACCATGGCTGCCCCAGTCCTTAGTTCATCCAAACAGGCCCGTGAGATGAAATGGTCAGCCCCGGTAAGCGAGCCCACAGTAACGGACAAGCGACTAAAGCACATTGAAGCGCCCCCTACGGCTTCCTCGTCATAGATACTTGAAGTCCGCCAGGCATCACCTCAGATCATGGTGGTTGATACTGGCCGCTCGGAATAGGTAAGAACCCATTCTGTTTAAGTTGTAACCTTATTAACCAACAGCCATAGACCGCTGAGGGATAGATGGACATGAGCCACGGAGGTGGCTTCGGAGATGGGTAAGTACCCTTCTACCGTATAAACGACCCTGATACTGACTACACCCAGGTGGTGTGGGCAGGTAGATGTTGTGTACCATGCGCGGTGGACTGGCATATCTCTCCTTTGTTGGGTTTCTGGTTATTTTCTTTGTTCTAGTCATACGTATTTCTTTTAGGATTTGCTTAGCTGGAGGGGCAAGTCATAGGACATTATTTCGGTTGAGGCTGGGTGAGGTCCTGCTCGAGGAGACACTCGACATTGGGGAAGCAAGGCTGCTTCACTTGAAACCGGTCCGACAGCGGACTTCTACCCACCTCGGAGAAAACATTATTATCTTTAGTACAAGTGGAATTGGTTCAGGCTGGACTTGATCAAATAAATGATACTATTTTCATGTTTACCTGAGTAGGGTTTAGTACCCGAAATCATGCTGGCGTGATAGTAAACACCCTAGTTATTGATAACAGATGAATTCCAATCCTTTAACATTTACCGACCCATTCTAGCCGCTCTTGTGTCGAAAGGCAAGAGACTTAAGGGAATTACTAAGCCAACATGACTAAGTCACTAAGACAAGCGAAGAGGCAGAAGTGTGACAACTTGCCTCGTCATACCAAGTCTATCCACCTGCTGGTCAAGTTAGACTGGAAGGTAGGAGTGTAACGGGGGCAGCCCTAGGAAGATGGATCCCAAGGTTGCGACCGCACCAAACAACTGCAATCTTATCACCAAAAGTTCACACAATTGTAAGAGTAAAGTAGACAGTAAAACTTAATATCGTTAAGCCTGATGCTTCACTCAATTAAGGTCTCGAGAGGATTGATTGTTGGAGTAGGAGAGTTCTCGCATAGACTTTCAGGTAG
>PYWC01000022.1:235201-247995 GCA_003182015.1 Tuber magnatum | reverse complement strand
GGCAGGGTAACCCAGTCCTGAGGGTAGGGTAACCTTGTCCGATGTACAAGAAGACTCTCCCCAGTTACCCAGTCTATTCCGTCGTCGGGATAGACACTTCTGACCTTTCTCCAGTTACCCTGCCTAACTGAGTAACTGCCCCTTGAGAGGTCCCTAAGTACACTGACACTGCTCCCGGGTATACCCAGGTACCTAGGTACCTGACCAGCCACTTCTGTTCCTGCTCGGAGCCCGGGCCATCGGGTCTTGGTAGGTCAAGTACTTACTTGCCTGCCAGTTCCTACCAGTTCGCCTCCTGGCTACCTGTATGGGTATAGGTTCCGTCTGCCATAGCTCATGTATGTTGGGTCGTTACAGTACCCTGCGATCGAACACGTGACCTTTTGCCAACAATCACGTGACATGCCCATTACGCTATGCCAGTTCGTCATATGTGTAACAACCACATTGGGTTTTTGGTTGCATCTATAGGAGTGCGGGTTTGGATGGTTGACTTATAATGGAAAAGATTGCTTAGACAATGTTCTGCGTTATGGAACCTTATAGATATTGATAGAAGACTGCAGTTGTGTGTAAGAAAGGGGTTTGTGGTGTTGGAATTTGTTAGCAGAGGATTTTTCTTTATTATATAAAGGGATATGCCTCTTTGATTTTTACTTTCCTTATGCAACCTAGTAATTTCTTGCCTATACCTATACTTAGGAATTATTTCTTTGTTTCTCTTTCAAATCACTGAAATCTATGAACCCTGACTCTAACTCCCAAGGTCCTATCCCTGGTCCTCTCTAGCCTTAATATAAATATATCTTATTTGTGTACCTATACCCATCCCTCATTCTGTCTGCTGTGGCGTGCCTTGGACTATTTTCCCTTGACGCTACATGGACCCTGCCCATTACATATACTTGGTTGAACTCTTATTTCTTTGATTTCCTACTATATCCTCTTGAAGCCTCCTTTAGTAAGCAGTACTTGCTTCTTGTTGATCAAGTAGCTATCTACTCCTATCATACCAATATGTAACTAGCACTCCAGTATAAACATATTACAAGTGCAGGTCTTCCTATACATTGCCCTGATTTGTATATTTACCTCCTCAAACCACCTTTCAATTGCTGTACACATTTCACTAAGTGTCTTGTTGGCATCTCCTTTGAATTCAGCAAGGTCCTTTCTTATTGTTAGCTTTTACCACCAACTCAACCAATACAAACTATACCTTCATATCACCAATAATACAATCATCTAATTTTCAAACATAGTACTACTGATTCGAAGACTTATTATATGCAACTCTAATTATCACATGAATAACATACTAAATGATCATCATGCCAATTAGGCCAACCCCTGCTTTGACTCCTAGTTACTACAGCCTTTGCCATTATTGTTTGCTTCCTGTTCAAAGAAGCCATTGTTGTCTCCATTAACAAAGAATCGGCAGGGCTGACAATAGGTGATTTGACGAGGGGCCCGGCAAACTCCCTACTTGGCAAGTAGACGTAGCATCGTTACTTCTCCAAGTGATGTGGTTATCGTACCATACTGGTTCGTCATGAATACCCGTGGTGTTGCTTCTTGAGTAGTGGTTGGATGAGTAGAAGACTTCCCAGGACCCATTTCTACTCTTGTTTCTGTGCCAAGACTCGGTACTCGAGTACCTGGTTTGGAATAGCTGCCACTTTCGGAAAGATGCCAAGTGAATGGAACCAAAGGTGGCCACTCTCCTTGGCACCAAGGCTCCCGATGGGCAAGATATATCTAAGGGAAGTGGCAGGATTCTCAGAACGAAGCGAATACTGCTCCTGGCGCTTGTGTGCGTGAAAGCTGGGACGGGGACTGAGATATCTACTACCGATATACCGCTCCCGCTATTTATCCACGCCCGGGTTTCACAACGATCGCCGGGAAGAAGAGAAAGACACCTCCTTCTCCCCGAGAGATCTTTCACTTATACTTGCATGAAGAGGGCGCATCTGGTGAGTTGAGTCGGAAGAAAGAGAGGGTATCATAGGCACTGACTGGCCAGTCCGGCTGCAGGGAAAGGGTTGGTGGCTGGGGGTGAAGGCTAAAGAAGCAAGCTCATCCACTGCAAGAGCTTGAATTTCGTGCGACTGCGCCGGGCGCATTCGAAGCCAAGTTTAACTCTTTTTTCCCCTCCAGCTCTCCCTGCCCCTCTCTTCCCCCTCTCATCTTTGATCCATCCCCTTGGAACCTACCCTACCCTATCCACCACTCTTCCCCATCCCGTGTCATACGAAACAGTGAACTTTGCCGATCATTATGGTGATATTATTATGGGAGAGGCAAAAGACGGAGACCCCTCCGCCTCATGGTCACGATCGCGGCCGCTGGGGTACAGTACGTGTGTGAGTGACTGCTGATTGGGGTTGTCAGCGTTCCGGGGGTATGGTATTATATGATACCGGTATGGCGTCGGGGACGGCTCCTTTCTCGCTTACCTACTTTGGCCCGTCCCACGGTACTCCCTTTCTTCTATCTTACCCTTCTACCCCCTCCCCCTTTTTTAAAGTTCTTTGTCGACCAGATCTCATTCCTTCATCCGAGCCTTTGAGCTTCTCCGACGCGAAAAGGGCCAGCACTGCTACTGACATGAAAGCTACCTGTCCTCCCGCCAACAGTTTCATTTTCAACAGAGTCGATAGTGCAACCGTCGCCTTCGCCAACCCTTGCGGGAGCCCCACTGGTGTGCCAAACTTTGCTCGTGCCTTCCCGCCATCGTCTCCCTCGTCACCGAGCCTGCCAACCCATGATTACCGTGTCATTGCTAGTGCTGGTCCTTTCCGCCGTCTTGATCCCTCTCATCCCCAACGCGAGGCCTTGGATAGCGAAGAACATCCTCCGTAGAGCCTCCTCCACCTCAACATCCCCCTCGTCACCATCATCGGCGAACATGTCTTCGGCCGCGCTGCCTTCCTCGCCCGACAGTCTCGCCGATGCTGCTTCGCCCGTCTCGGTCCCTCCGCTGGAGGATCTCTCTTCAGTGCCGCTACTCTCCGAAGACCTTCGACTGACATACCTGGCGGAGGGCGCGGCAAACATCATCTATCGCCTCTCCGCCCCGCCAGGAGCTCCTCCAGCGGATGAATATGTCAACAAGTTGTTGCGACTCCGCAAAGCGCTTCCCTCTGCCCAGCCCAATTTGTTAGCCTATTCTCACCTCCTTCACACTTTTCACCCCCTCTTTCCTTCCCATCTCTTGGTTCCGACGACGCTTATTAGGGTCCCGAAATCTGTCATACTTCGGGAAAACGTCAACCTCCTTCGGATGGAGAATGCCGGAAAGCGCCCCGCCAAGAGACGTGGACTATACCTTGAAGAGGAAGCGGAGGATTACGGCTTTGTGATCCTGGATATGAGTCCGCGGGCTATTAAAGATCTCCCGCCCACACCGCCGGACACCGACGATACGGCTGCACCGCTACTTGCTGGCGTCATTGCCGAGGAATTCAAAAGTAAAGGTTTCCTGACCCGTCAGATCCTTGTCGAGTTCAAGCCGAAATGGGTGGTCCAATCTCCTTCCGCTCCCGCCAACTGGAGGCGATGCAGGACCTGCGCATTGCGTCTCCAGAAGCATAGAAAACCGAGCCTCTGCCCGCTTGATTTGTCCTCACAAGAGGAGCCACGTGTTAGGAACACCCTGCAGCACATTCTGCCGTCCATTCCGCCCAAGAACCTGCAGCTCCGGCATGGAGAGTCTTGGGAGGATGCTAGGAAGGCGATTGAAGACCAAACCGCGGACTTCCTTGTCAACAGTGAGTTGATGCCCCTGCTAAAGCGCTTGCAACTTGAGATGGACCCCCTGGGCCCCATCAAGGTTGCCCGGGAAGGTAGCCAATACTACCGGGAGAGATTTTTCACCGCCATGACTGTCCGCGACCTCACCATCTTCCTTCGCATCGACCTGGATGGCGGTGTCGAAGCGCGCATCGGGGACCTGGATCTCAAGACCGGTGAAGCCGGGAAATGGGATTACTGGACCAATGTGGAGCAGACCCTAGTCACTGGTGGTCACTACACAGGAACCGAGGAGGGCGTCTGGTGCAAACCGTAACTCATAATGTCTACACACACACGGGGAAATTGTCTCCCAACTCAGCAGCAGCAGCATGATTTGTTCTTTGCTCCTGGCTACGGAGGCTTATGGGGGTGGTTTGGCGAAAATCATGTTGTCCCTTGCATTTTTTTCCCCCCTACTTTTCTTGTTTTACGGATTCACAAGATCTCACTCGATACGTTTACAGAATTATTTTCACACATGTATTTGTAATGATACGGTAGCCGGTGCTCAATAAACTCTGGATATGAAAGTGATAATATCTGATACAAGAGCCCGGCACGACGTGATGAAAGATTCGACGAAGGTAGAACCTTTCCTTTGGTTTTGCGCTATTACGTTATCTCGGGAGCATCATATCACACCGTTTCGACGAGGAGGTGCCGGTTATTGCCCTGCTGTATCGGCGCCATCATATCATAGTTGATTTTGCTCGACGCATTGAGTGACGGGTTAAGCCCTAGAATACATGTTGCGATGCGTTGTGATCAATCAAGTTCTTAGGGTTCTGCGGCCACTGTACGATACTCGTATCACACTTTCGGGAAATCGGTATACGGTCGTAACGCTCACAGAGCATTAGAGATGAAATCTTTGCTTTCGACGGGGAGAAGGGGGGGGGGGAGAGACGAGTGAGCACGATACAGTTATGTGATTTTTTTCTTCCTCTTTCTGTTTACCGTAACCGTATGATACCTCCGTGGTGATTGCGGAAATTTGTGTGATACTCTCTGCGGTATGGTGCTTTCCATCCATTTCAACACGAGTCTTCCCCGGCGGTGTACACCCTAATAAAGCGTAACTCGAAGGGCAAAAGGTCCCCGGCATCCGTGACCTTGCAGATCGTGGCGCGGGAGGTGATCTCTACATGCCCGAGGCACGGTCCTGGTGGCAAGGGGGTCCCGCTCGGAACACGACGGCGTGGGTAACTTATGGTGTTCCACCTGGAAATCATATTCGAGCGCTTGCTCAAAAGACGTAGGGGTTTTCCATTTCCGCTTCCTGTATCCCCGGTTAGCCACTGCCCCCGTTCTCCTCCCCCGTCGTGCGGATTCCCTTCCGAGTACGGCAGCCTAGTAGCGTTACGGTACGTAGATAGACCTGGAATGTGTATGTGTGTGGTGTTCACCTGGGAGGGAGGAGATAGGTCGCTGAATGAGTGGTGAAAGCTACTGTAAGTTACCGGGTTTCTTGGAGATGATAGCGATCAAGTGTGGCGGTATGTGTGCGAACGGTGAAGCAGAGTTTTTTTTTTGCGCCCACTGAACTACCGTAATCATAGATTTGTTTATACTTCAGGGCACTTGTAAAGAATACTGGGGATGCCACTGGAGATATACTCAGCAGCCTTGGATCTTGAATTGTCATGAGCTCGGATGAGAGACTATCCGTCAGCGTATGATACCGTGTTCAAATACCCTTTGACTTGCTGTACTGCACTGACACAATACTATCATGCCTACTCGGGGGTTACTGTTGAACATATGAAGGGACTCGCCTTGATGTGCATGGTGAGTTGCGATCACCTTGCGCGGACGGTCGTCATCTTTATACGCATACCATTTGCGATGGTTTTATGTTTTCTTTCCGTTGTAGTTCTGTTCCTGGAGAGAGTGAATTGCCCTTTGGGAGAAAAATAGAAGAATCAAGAGGAAGAACAAGAGAGAGAGAGAGAGAGAGAGAACTCGGCGGAACAAGAAGGGAATTCCGTCTTTATCGTGTTTAGCATCGAAATACTTTTCATCTCCGAATAGCGGCCAAATTGATTGGTGGTCCCTCCTTCGACTGACTGGAACATATTCGCAGTCAGCCATAAAAGAACGCTGGAATAGTGACAATGGGAGGAAGTGATTCTACAGCACCGTGGGTTAGTGGTTGGACGGAATTCAGTTTTGCCAGACATCTTGGTCGTTGGGAAGGTGGGGTGCGGTACAGTACTGTACTCGTAGGGTTGGGTAGGTTGTCTGTATGGGAAATGTATGATAGCAACCTAGTGTGACACCGCACTGTGCTGCGCGGTGCGGGTATCGTGTTTTGGAGATCTCGGTATGATATGATAAATTTAAATCTCAAAAAGCGCATTCCCCCCCCCCCTCATCTTTACAGAGCCTAGTATTGTTCCTAGTTGCAGGAGGAGCTTTCGGCCATATATATCGTCATCATGGAGAACTGTGCTGTGCTGCGCAAAGTTGGGCGATCTGTAAACTAGTACTGTATCATACCGGTATATACTCGCAGATGATGCTAATGGAGCGAATTCCACCGAAGGCGCTCTACCGTGTTTTTGTTCATCGCGGTGCTCAACATATATATAGATTCACCCAAGCTATGCCGACCTGGCTTCGGCTAGCTAAAACAATACATCCAATAACACAAACAAAACGGAACAAAACGGTAGGGTAGAGCGCAGAGAGGTGCCGCATTTCCCGCCATCGATGGGGTAGGCGCGAGTAGGATGTTGTGGGAAACAAATTTGGGGGGGATTGATAGGATAACATAGAGGTACAGTGCTATATCTATGAGGTTCCACAAAAGACCCCCCCCCCTTTCCCTAGCTCCCAGTGATCTCATCAGCCGACTAACTCGATAACCTATCTTGTACCATTTTCCGAACGGCGAGCTGGCGAGGATGTCTCATACCAACTCCTTCAGTAACACAAACTCCTTCATTAAAGTGTGGAACAACTGTACCATTACCGATGACCGGTCTCATATCCTGACCTGGTTATCGCCACTAGAGTCCAGGTTACGGCACAGAGACATTCAAGAACGCCGGATCGGGAATGCAGGGGAAGGGCTCTTGCAAACCAAGAAATTTGGAAACCGGTACGCCGGTGGTGGGAGAGGTGAATCCAATGACGCGGTTTGTTTTGCTATGGGGATCCGGGAGTCGGCAAAACTTATATCGCCCTTTGGTGATAGGCAACTTGTGGGATGGGGCCAAAGGAAAGATATTGTCTTTGCATGTTTTTACTTTGACTTCGCTGTCCAAAAGGAGCGGTCGCCAACGAGTATGCTGGGGGCCATCCTCAAACAGGTTGTGAGCGCGCTGGAAGAGGTGCCGGGGGGGGAGAATACCTCAAACATATGAAGACTAAGAAAGGTGCCATTGGTCGGCGGGGACCGCAACTTTCCCGTATTGTGAAGATGCTGCGGACTATCTCTCCTGAAAAGCCCACGTTCATATGCATCGACGCTCTGGATGAATGCCTGGAAGGGCATCGGGTCAAGCTTCTTGACTCGCTAGATCAAATTCTCCAAAAATCTCCGGGCACTCGGGTATTTGCGACTGGAAGACCGCACACTCAACCTGAGACTGGAAGGCGCCTTGCTGGAAGAGCGACGAGTCTGTGTATAAGTCCCAAGAGAGGTGGTGTTATCAGATATCTCCGTATCAAGCTGGGCGAGGACACCAACTCGGATGCGATGGATAGTAGTCTGGAAGCAGATATCCTGGAGAAAAAAATCCGGAAGATATATTTCTGAAATGTGCGAGAAGCAACGAGATTACGGAAGCTATCCCAAGTTATCCATTGACAGATACATATCTAGATTCCTGCTAGTCTCGCTGAATATCCATGCGATCCTGCAAGAAACCACAACCCATCGCAGACGACAAAAGCTCGGCGCAATGACCGATGATTTGGGGCTGGGGATGCTGATGGTGCAACACTGGACCGGATAAAGGAACAGGTGGGGAGAAGACAAGACTTGGCACGGCCGCTTTGATGCGGACCTCCTTCTCTGAGCGGCCCCTTGAAGGCGGGTGAACTGTGCCATGCCCTAGCAGTCGAAATGGGGTCACCGAATCTCAATACCGACAATATCCTGCTCTCCTGTTATCAAGGACTTGTTGTCGTAGACAAGGAGGTTTCCACTGTGTGGTTAATCCACGCTACCCCTCAAGAGTAGCTCCGGGCTCATGCCGAGCTTTTTGGTACAGCTCACTCAACGATGGCGGAAACTTGCTCAATTTATCTAAATTCGCAGCAGGTGGGGGCTTTTTCGACCAGCCCCTCTCCTGACCTCCAAGGAACACCGTTTCTCGGATATCCCTCTCTATACTAGGGAGTCCACGCCAAAAGGGACCCTTCGGGTTGCGCGAAATTGCTTGCGCTGAAGCTATTTGACGACTGCGATAATGACATAAGTTATCCGCTAAAATCCTCTTGAAGACACAGCAATGGCATTTCTACCATGTCAATTCCGATAAACCTTCCCTGTTCAGTGGTCTGCGTTGCGCATCCAACTTTGGGATCGCCGAGCTTGTAGCTGGTTTAGTAGAGGTGGAAGGTTTTGATATCAACCAAAAGGACTGCGCGGGCAATACACCTTTCGTGTGGGCTGTTTGGAATAGGCGCGAGGGAGTGGTGAAAACGCTGCTCGGACGAGGCGGTGTCAACCCAGACAAACCAGAACGGTACGGCCAAACACCAATCTGTTGTGTTGCTTCGAATGGACACGAGTGAGTAGTAGAAATACTACTCGGACGGGACGACGCCAATCCTAGAAAGCCAGATAAGGACGGCCAAACACCACTCTGCCACGCCGCTTAGAGTGGGCACGAGGGAGTAGTAGAAATACTGCTCGGGCGGGGCGATGTCAACCCCGTCAGACCTGATAAGTACGGCTATGCACCGCTCTGGTGGGCTCCTCGGCGCGGTCATCCTGGAGTGATAGCGCTACTACAGCCCCCAGCATCGGCCTAGCCCCTAGGAGGCGTCTCCCTCCATACCGCCTCCGGACACTGGTTACCCAGCACCATTTCTGCAAGGCCCGCCGCGACTCCATCAACATGCCTGTCGCTGCCACGGCCGCCCTCCTGTCATCCCGCCCAACCAACCTCCCTCCGCACTTTGAGACGCCGCCCTGTAGTAATTGCCGTCTTTCCCTTCTTTTCGGGTAAGCCTGCCACGGAAACTCAGCTTAAGTTTTGTTTTAGTCGAACGAGCTTACATTTGATGGGAATGTCTGTATCTATCAGATACCCGTCCAAACCCCCATATAAGTTAGATTTCCTATGCAGTAGAGTTAGGATCTATCATGGTATGTTCATAATCTAACTTAGAGCTTAGCGTTAATGGGGAACTATTCCTATAGTATTGGGATATGCCAGTGCGCCTTGAGATTTCCATCATGTCTACTTTTTTTGTTGCTTTCCGGTTGTAAATCCTCTTTGCACATTATTTCATTTATTTCTTCTACCATTCATTTCCCCCCGTCTAAGGTATAGATGCGGGGGCTATTAAATTTTAGAGCCAGAGAGGAAAGTGTAAGCACCCTTGGCGCTGATGAAAAGCGACGTAAAAACCAGCAGTTAACCAAGGTATGATGGCAACTGGCACCTGCCACGGACATGGTTAAGTTAGGTGAAGATCAAGCCCAACTTATTCGCCACTCTTCCCCATGCGTGCTCCCGAAGGCGCCGGAAAGGCCACCCTCGCTTTTCAGTCTCCCCCATCAAGGAAAATTAATACTAGTATAGTACAGCGGAGTCCTCCCAATTGTGAAACAAACTCCCATTCCAGGAGCCCCCGTATCAACTCGAAAAGCTCGCTGTGCAGCCAAACCCTTTACACGGTCTTAAATGCAGACCATGTGCCTTGTGCACAACTCTCAGGAGAAAGTGCTCGGCCTCCACTCCTGCGTTTCCTCCAATACACCAATGATCAGCTTGTTCTCTTAAACACATTGCGGGGGGGGACTACTTCTCTGAACGGGCTCAACAATTGTTGTTGTAATACTGGTATCTGCTTCTTTGGCCTCTGTAGCCCGGTTACTGAATCTCTTACGCCCGCGTGTGCCGGATGCTATGCACTGCGGGGCATTAAGGGAGGGGAGGGAGAGAAGGGGCTGCGTGGGATGAAGTTGGTGATACCCAGTCATTTTAGCTGGCACCTAGGCCTGGAGCGGTAGTGATAATTTGTGATCCTATGACTCCACATCACCGCGCACGGCAGCAACAGGTGTGCCACTACGTTTCCGCAGAGTTCTATGTTGCTCACTCCCACACGAGTCCTCCAGGTGGGGCCTTAATTGCCCACATTACCCAGACAGCCATCTACCGACCACCAACTCCTACGTTGAGCAGTGCTGGTATTCCAATCGACCAGCTAGCTAGTCGATAGCCTGTAACGCAGCACACGACAAATCACCATCGCTAACTTATAGCCAGGATCACTGCCCAGCCAAAATTTCTCCCTAGCCCATGTAAAAAGTACTTGGGCATGCTCGCTCAGGGTCATACATCCATTATCCCATACTTAAAGCCGGAGCCACAGGGTAATTTCGCAGATACAAGACTTTTTTTTGAAAAGGTGTGGTATGCGCGGTACTCAAGGGCCTGCTAAGGTGGTTGAAAGGCGGTAATGTACTATACGCACAGCGGAGGGTTAGTGGATCAGGCAGAGAACCAGAGAAGGGGGATGATGAGCAACTAGAGTTAAATTCTATTCACCACAATATATGGAAGAGGGGAACTTGAACACCCCCCCCCTTACTCCTTTTCAATACCGGTATCCGCGAGGTGTCGTGGTAGAAGCTGAAGGTGTGGTGGTTACATGAGCTATGGCGATTCAATACACACCCCTTCATGCACCTTTTTTCCGCGCCCAGTAAACTTCTCACCGCCCACAAGGCACGTCAGGCTGGGCTCACCGCAGATACACTAACAACGGAAAGCTTGACCTGTCCAGCCTTCCGTGAACCGAACCCGGTTTTTGAAGCAGCTCGGCGAGAGAAGAGGCTCGGTGCCACTTGCCTGTCTTGGGAGCGGGAATGTGATGTTGTGTTTGCAGCGGGCCGGGCCGGGCCGTGCCGGGCCAAGGACGCAGGGACTTCCAGGCAGTGTGTGGGGTTGGGTGTTGATCATGGGCGCCGGTTACCATCCGGACTCCAGATTGGGTCAAAGCAGCAGCACGCGGCGAGGTGGTTTGTGACGCACTGGAAGAAAATAATGGTTGCTTAGAGAAGGGAGGGAGCAATAGTAAGAGGATAGGTTAGACCAACTATTCATGAGAAGGATATGGCAGAGATCTCCCGAGTTGGCTATCTAGGGTACTCCCCAGCTCGGACATCATCATTAAAGGAAGACTAAGCAAAGATAGAGGAACAAGGGAAACTGCATGGAAAACCAAGTTCTACGATGCTAATCAAGTTAGGATAAGGAGATGCACGGTAATGTCTATGGACCATAGCTGACTCCAATATGAGAGGTATCCCCGGCGAGCAGAGGCCAAGTATTGATAGGAATAAAGGAGTAAGAGTGTTGTTGGTGGGGTCTGGAGGATGTTGATGGTAATGGTTGAGGATGCTTCCTCCTCGTATTCTATCTACTTACATAGTGAAAGATTCTCCTCCTCTAGCCCTAACCTCTAACCCTAAGGTACCAACTCGGCTGTACCTAATATATCACTACAAGTATCCGAGAGGATAGAGGAAACACCCACATCCACAACCAGTTGCTGAAGGTTGAGCGCAACAAGTGGGAGGTCGAAGATAAAGTAGAGTAGAGAGGAATTCGGAATTTAGGACGAGGATGGAGCGGAGAGAGCTAGTCCCGCCCCCATCCCATCCATTGCCATGATATCGGATATGATACCAGCGTATCTTCGCCCATAAGAGGCCTCTATGCATCAGACACATCCACCGTATGTTATATTCCGGATGTTTGGGGAAGTACAGTAAAGAACCGGACGTGCAGCATAATACTTGGACGAACGGATTCGTAGAAGCGTCGAGTACCATCCAACTTACCGGTACGACCACTACAATCCAAAGAACTCACCTCCGTCCGCCCCTACCAATCAAAGACAGAGTCCACTCAAACTGAAACCCGGGTGAGGCCCGTGCCCTTCTGGCTCATAAAATTTCCCACCAGCCCTGTCCGAGCCTAGAGATGATGGCCCACCTCGAGGCTGATATTGGCGGAAAAGTGGTAAGATATCGGAAAGCCAAAGAGGTCGGGTGACCAACCCAGCCCCGATTGATGTTTAGTAGGCGCGGTGCCGACTCGGGTGGCGGCCGGCTTCGAACGTTAGTTCGTGAAGGGCGTTGGGGTATGGTGAGGGACCTCTGCGGTCGGAATATTATAGTTTTTCTGGAAAATATTGCTCAACTTCAACCCCCAAATGATTTTCAACCACCACTCCTATGAAGATTCGGTATCAATTAGGCGGTTGGGCAGATGTCTCTCTCTACATATCAGTAGAAATAAAATAGGAATATCTCAAGTTTTCAGGAGAAGGGCAATGGCCGTGACGTGCCAATCACTGCTAACCCCCCTCCCAAAAACGGTTGCTAGATATCTCCTAAGGGATCGACCTGTATGATGCCATGTCTGCCAAGTTAGCATACTATTACCAAGCTGGAATGAATGTCCGCCTATTCCTGCTGCAAATATCCACCATAAGGACTACTCGGGTGTGGGGGGGGGGGAGGCCACAGTGGGCAGTGAGAATATTTGTATCTAAGTCACTTGCACTTGTGATAGTGGAGTAGACCTGGTGAACAAGATATATCTTTAAGACTCATCGATTAATCCAAGCTTGCGTGCTCTTCTAACAGAAAGGAAAAATACACCCCTATTTATACCCTTCTATGGTTACGCGAACACTGACTCATACCAAGGAAATCTATATACCCTGCTAGAATCTTCTAGCATAACAACTGGTCATGTGACTGTGTCACATGACCGACACAGTCACACCACCGTACA
>PYWC01000022.1:200607-222413 GCA_003182015.1 Tuber magnatum | reverse complement strand
AGGTGGATCGATTGTGGTGGTGGTTGTCGTTGGGCGTGAGGAGGAGCCGGATGTGTCAAGGTCGGTAGGGGATTGACGTGGTTCGCTCGAAGAGGGGGGGGACGATGGTGGCGGGCGTTGAAAAGGATGGCCACGCCGACGTCAGCAATAGCAATATTAGGCCAAGGGCTAGACCCGAGGGAGTGAGTTGCTGGAGGAAAAGGTGTAAAAAGCCTGTGGGACTCGGAGAAGGACGTAGGAGTAGGGCGGAGGGCAGAATCAGATGAAAATAATAGGCGGTGAGTGAAGATGGTCGGTAGTCTGGAGAGTGCTGCTGCTGCTGATATTGGTGGTGTTGATGGACCGAGGCGGACGAGCACCACCTGGGGGGTATTTTTGATGCAAACAGTGATGATGGTGATGATGATGATGATGTCCCTGATGGTGGTGATGATGGTGATGATACTAGTAGTACAAGTAACGGTAAGGGATAGATATATCTCCTCCAAGCAGCCCGCTCATGTTTTCCTTGCGAGCGAACTCTCCCTTTGTCAAGCTCGCTGGGTGAAGTACATGATGATGTTACAATGGTTGAGGGCGGTAAAAGTTGATAGTGCTCGTAGTGATAATCGGTGACAATGGTTCAAGGAGGACGACAGAATTCAGCAATCGGACCCGTCAATTTTCCCCAATTCCAAAGAAAAACAAAATCAGGGCAAACAACTGGAGCTATTGCTGTCGTCGATTCGAGCAGCAAACGAGTGCATGCGTGTAGCGTGTTAGACTCTCTCTTGCTGGCAGGATCTATTTTCCTTTGTTTTTCTCGTTTTGTTTTTTCTGCCCTTTTCCCTTTTTCTTCCCTTTTCCTTTTCCTTTTCCTTTTCCCCCTTCCTCCCACCTTCCTCCACCCTCTGAATTTTTCCTCCTATCCTGTCCCTCTCTGTCCCCCAAGATCCAGACGAACACGTAGACACTGGCTATGCAGAGTGTCTGCAGCGTGAACAGTCACAGCCTATCAGGGGATGCGACGGGGAAGCGATTCGAACTGCTGGTCAGGCCAAGCCCTGCACGGCGGCAGTCTACTCGAGTACAAGGGGAAGCGACGGGAGTTTGAGAGAGTTCGGAATTTAGGAGAGTGGCCAGGAGAGGCTATGATAGGAGGCAGGGTGCAGAAGAAACCAGGGAATAGAGGGAGAGGGACCTTGGGGGGCTCAATAGGGTGCGGAAGAAGCGAACGGTTGGCTGGGACAAGCATTACCGTAGCACGGGTAGAAAAAGGGACACCACCTCCTCCCCCATAATATGATACTACATCTAAACGGATTATCGGTATGATACCAGAACTGCAGCTACAAGAGGACCATCGTTTGCGAGTACGGTAATACGTAGAACGGGTCCCAACGAGTTATGAAGAGTAGCTGGCAGATGAAGCTCGTCAAAGAAAAGAAGAGGCTGCTATGGCACTCGAACACTGTGGTCTGCCGTTGCGCACAGCATCTCTTCAACGAGCGAAATCGTACACAGAGAGTTCTGCACCGGTACCCGCGCTGTGCACAAGCCAGAGCTCAAGAAACGGAACAGAAGGAATAAATAGATTCTTATTTTTATTCCAATTTCTTACAGGGAAGAAGTGGGGAGATCGGAGCCGGTTGGCCAGGAAGAGAGAGAGAGAGAGACCATGCCCGATTCAGGTACTCGAGTATCATCGAACTTCTACGATATGATTTGCTCTAGCTCTCCAGCCACAAAGATTCCACCCCACGCACACGCCACTAACCTCAAATTCAAATCTCACCGGCCGTTGAATCCTGCATGTGGCATGCATTCCCATCCATCCCGCGAGCCAACAATTCACGACGAAAACACATCCATCCACCCATCTTGCCTTCTCGAGCACTTCACTCCACCTTTGCTCACTCGTGCTCAAACCCTCCTCCATCCGCTGTCCGTTTCATGTTCAATGAGATGGAGAGAGGGGCAGAAGAAAAGAAGAAAGGAAAAAAAAACCACCTTGCCCTGTTTGCCCCCTCCTCGTCTCTCCTCGTCCATGATTTCCATGCTGAATAGTAGCCATGAACACGCTCCGTTGGCCCACCGCAACATCTTTATCCATCCCAAGCTTCCCTCTCTCTAACCGCTACCCATCCCATGTGATTCTCCCAAACCCGCCTAAACAAAACGCTGTCCTACCGTTACTGTATGATACCAGCACAGTACCGGTACGAGTACTTTGTACGGTGTCCCCCCCGTCCCGTTGCACTCGCGCACCCTGTCGGGAGCAACAGTTCACTCCCAGCCACTCGTTTCAGGTCCTCGAGTACATGCAGTAGCAGCCGGGTGATCGGCCAACCAGCCAGCCAACTGGCAAGCCCATCCTCGCGTCCCGCATCGATCTGTCTATGGCACCGTGTACCGGTCGCAGTCATCCTCGAGCGTCAGCTACAGCCTTTCGGTGGGGTGTGTCTGCTCTCCTCTTTCTTTCTTTTCTTTCTTTCTTTCTTTTTTTGTAGGTGGGAGCGAAACAACGCATCAGTTGAGTAGGTGGCGGGCGAAGAGGTTAAGCCAAGCGAAGCGAGGCTATTGCACTTTTTCGGAAAATAGTGATGTTCGGATCTGGAGGTGGGTACGGGACAGAGCCGGTGGGTCGCGGGAGGGAGGGGTATAATATTTGGCATGATTGTGTTTCGGGGAAAATGTTCGGAATGCCATCGATCGCAGTAGTACTGTGAGGAAAGTTAAACTTGTCATTCACCGCAAGATATCATCGCTAAACTCAAGCAGGAGACTACAACCTCTCTCCCATCCCAGGGAGACCTCATTTAGCTGACCCTCGTTTAATCCTTTTGAACAGCGCGGAGCGGAACCAACGAAACTGCAGGAGAATAAACCCGAGAAATACAGTCTGTTCCGGCATCGCCAGGCCCTCGAGCCGCAAGAATTGGCAAGTCTCTTGCAGTCTGGTCGATCGAAATTTGTTTGTGGTGCCCACTGTTCTGCCATGGTACTCGCAGCGCCAGAATCTCGCGACGCCGGAACAGACTGCGAGGAAGATGGCGTACGATACCATCGCATTCTAGAAGCTTACGATACTGGTGACCAACCGCTCTCCCATTGACCCACGATATTCGAGGAGACTGCAGACGTGTGCAGCGGTCGGCTCTAGCGGGGTATCGCACGCCATAGTATGAGACCGTTAGGCCAACCCACAATGCCCAGTGCGGGTACTGGTCCTTTATTGGTACCGGTATGGGATACGTCCCCCTCCTCCCCCGGAGCGGGTCCTCCAAAGCCCAGTATTTAAACCCCGCATACAGGACAAGGTCTAATACCGGGACCATATGTTACCATCATAAATACTATCAATTCCTCCGGCTCATCCATCCCTCCCGCCCTCTCTCCCATCGCCCATCCCATCTCATCCTACAGTATATAAACGCACCATCCTATCGATACTGCACCGGTACCCTTTAGCGAGACGCGAACAACATCCACCGAAATTTACCTCTTACCGAACAATAGAAAGACGGGGCCAGTGAAGCATTTCGAAGGGCTAGTAGTACTCGGAGGGGTATGAGAACTTTGCAGATGAGGCCGCACTTTACTTGCCTCGAAATCTCTCTATCCGTGGTCGAGCGGTGTCTACAAGGAGGAAGAAAGCGATAGTATCTCAAAGGAGCCTCCTGGGGGCTTTTGTTGCTGTGGTTGCTTACAGAGGAGATCGAGGAAAAGGCAAGTCACAGTTTATCACCTTCGCCCTAGTAGTACTAGTACTGTATTAGTAGCTGAGAGCTCGGATAGAGTTGGCAACTAACAACGAAAAACCTCCGTTGGGAGGTAACTCGTGGATAGCGATACACTGTAGGGTTTATTTGACTAGACTAGGGACCATCATGTTAATTAGAATTCAATACAAGTACAACATTGCATGGGTCAAGAATCCAGACTACTTGCTTTGGGGTTGCACCCAATTGAGCAAGCGAGAGTCGAAGGTTCAGAGGGAATTCCGAACTCTTGTAAAGTTGTGGCTATTTCCGATTCTGATCCACGCCATCTATCTGTTATTACCGTGTTGTTCTCGGGATATCATAGGTGGTTACTCCTAGTTGCTACAGTATTGTCTCGGAAGATCTTGGTCTCTAAGTGGGCTACCGGTACTGTTTTGGACCCTAACTGCTGGAAGGGGATCTTGGTAGCTATGATGCAGTAGTCATGCAATAGTTCCCGAGTTTAGCACACCCCCACCCCACCCACCGGGTGCCGGGCACTTGAAATCAACCAAAAGCCGACACAAGAACAATTTTCGAAAAGTTTTCAACCACAACCACACCTTCAAGAAAATATGGATTGACAGAAGTGCTCAGAAGACACTACTCGGTTATTCTGTATTTTCGGATTTTCAGTCAGGGCAATGTTAGTGGATAGTAAAAGTTTGAATCGCCGGTACCCATGTATGGTGGTTTTCGGGGTTGCTTTTGCCAAGGCCCACTATTTTGCTTGAAGTGCCCCGGTAACTTATGATGCCGGTGCTTGTAGAAGCAAAAATGAAATACTGATTTCAAGCGCGGCACCCTTCCTTCCCTTGTTCCCGAATTTCACATTACTGGTATTTTAGTGTGTGGACCAACCGATTGGTGCCAATCTAGCCACCTGTTGTAAGTACCTGTCCTGTCATGACATTTGTGAAATGGACCGGGCTTGCATGGAGGCGCACAGAGGTGCATATAGTTACATGAGAAGTTCAAAAGTAGTTAGGTTAGGATAACTTACAACAAGATAACAATAAACAAGTATACATTATAACTGAGCAATTAAACAAAAGGCAAAAGTGTAAAATAAAAAATAAAAAATAAAAATAAAAGGAAAATAAAACATTAAAAATAAAATTGTTTTCTCCTTCATCCTCAATATGGGCTTTAATCTGTTCAGGTATCGAGTTGATATGATCATTGATACATTCTTTGTAGTAGTTATTTTAAGCCTAAAATAGAATTAGATTAAGCATAAAAAAAATATAAAAATCAAGTTTTATTTACCTTCTCAAAAACAAGGCAAATATGGTGAGCAGTCATTTGGACTTCTATTTACTCTTATAAAGTATTTTTTAATTCTATCCAGATTGTTTTAATAGAATTTAAATCTAGAGAATTTGCCAGCCAGATGAGTCTACTAAATCCAAACTACTAATGAGGAGTATTATGATAAGGATAGATATATGTAGTAGTATTATCTTCTATTACAATATTGTTCTCTAGAAACTCTATCATTATCTGATAAGTAAAAGGATAGAGGAGGGGGTTAAGAATGTACTCATAGTAGATAAATCAATTGATGCCCCCATTTCTATTGACCTTTTAGATCTTTAATACTACTAGATTAGATAATAGGAATTCTAATCCCAATAAGCTAGTATTTACATTTGCAGCCAGCTCAAAATCATGCTCTCTTTTAAGAGTAAGATTTGCTATCTTCTATTGATTTAGTGTTTCATAGAATATAGTATACATATAAGAAGAAAGTTGATAATTTTATAATATTATATAATTAATTTAATTATTAGCATTAAACATTATATATATAGAAGAAATAAAATTATATAAACAATAAAATAATATTAAATAATAAGATAAAGTATGATAGAAAGAATAATTTATAAAATCATACTTATATATACTAGTTTTTTCATAAAGGATTGTAACCTAAAACATAACTGTTGTCTCTTGAGCAAACTTTCAATCAATATTTTATAGCTAGTAGACTTCTCTAGTATAGCATAGCACTCTGCAAGCTTGGCATGACAGGAGGTCTCCTGTTTTAAAGTAGGATTCATTAGTGAAGATGATCTTTCTTTAATCATAATTGTAAAATTGATAATAAAAGACAAGTCATCTTACCTTTTATACAGAACTGAGGAATAGTTTCTGAACTAGCTTTTGACATTAAGTTTTATTTTTACAAAGTTCTGTTGAAATTATTTGTCTGCTCACATTAAGTTGTACTTTGTTTTTTTTTTAATTATTGGTTACACTTTTAAACTTCTAGGACAAAAAAATCTAACTACTTCTGCTGACTAGGTAAATATCATTCAACAGTAGTCTGTATCCTACCTGATTATCTCTACTAAATATTCCTTTTGTATTTATGTAAGAGTTTTATTGGAACCTTTCACTGAATTTAGTAGCAGAACAAGATTCTCATCAGTATAATGATCAGAATTTGGATTTTTGCTTGCCTTCAAGTAGGCTATTCTGATAATGTTGGAGTAAATACTTATCAGTACCCTAATTTTCATAGAAATCTCCTTTAAACCTATTTTTGGAGAAACTTGTAGTATAGAATACCCAATAATCTGGCCCTGCTTAGTCATAAAAGTTGTTTTCTCTTATGGTATTAATATATCACTATACTTGGGTTTCTCTCTGGTATTGTGAAAATTTGTATAATAACTTGGAGGTAATATATATTTTATAATTCCCCTTTATTGTAGTTTTTTTTCTTTCTAAATTATACTAACTAGTCTACTAAGTCTGTTTAGATTAAGCACAGACCTATGCATCTCTGTACACCTCTATGCAAGCCTGATCTATTTTACAAATATCACCACAGGACAGGTATACTATAAGGTTTAATCTTATAGCTTTCTGATAAGAAAGAAAAAGATATGGAATGAACAGGATAGACTGCAAGTAGTAAAATATACTGAATAGAATAGAGTAAGATAGTTATAGTAGATTGAGCCAAATGTACCAGTTTGGAATAAAAGAATATTTATAAGATCAGAAGTATATATATAAAAAGATGGAGGCTACCTAGTATTTCAAAGAAAAAAATGAGGTAATATTGAGAGACCCTTTGATCTCTTACTCAACTGTACTTTTCTTGTGAACTTTCTGTTCTAAATATTATTTATTCACTGCTGAGAACTTTTCTTCTTGCTTTTTTCTAATACTACCTAATAGTAAACTATTCCTGCTTGGTATATCTCAATTAAAAATGTGTTACAATTCCTTAATCTAGCCAGACTTTCTAGTTCAGTTCATGATCTTAAATAACAATCTATTTATATAATTATTACTTCATCTACTACTTCAACCCTACTTACTGTTGTTTCTATCACAACCAGTACATCTAGTAATTCAGTTGGATGGCTGTCCAGGCTGTTCAGGACAAGATATATACCTTCTTCTTAATTATCCTTATTCTGTTTGGAACAGACTTAATAACCCAGAGTACTAATCACAACTATGATAAGCAGTACATGAATTGCTGTGTTCTGAGAACTATAGTATTATTAAGTTATAGAACTTTTTCCTATTATAATATACGAGAACAAATCGTTGTACAGATCGCTGCAATAGCCATCATTTGACTGTTATAAAATCTCTACCTGTGACCGGTATGGGTACTAGGTTATGTTTTATGTTTGGTTTCACAGTATCGCTTGACACTTGTATTGTTTCATGTGCTATCGGTTAATACACACAATGTTTTATGTTTGGTTTCACAGTATCGCTAGATACTTGTATTGTTTCGTATGCTATTGGTTGATACACACAATGTTTTATATATGGTTTTACAGTATCGCTAGATACTTGTATTGTTTCGTATGCTATTGATTGATACACACAATGTTTTATATATGGTTTCACAGTATCACTTGATACTTGTATTGTTTCATGCACTATCGGTTGATACACAAAATGTTTTATGTTTGGTTTTACAGTACGGTTTGATACTTGTACTGTTTCGTGTACTATCGGTTGATACACACAAAGTTTTGAAATATCCCTCATACTGGAGATAAGTGATATGCTGTATTTAAAGACTGCTGATTTCCACAATGGAAATAGCAGACTTCAACAGACAGTATTCTTAATATGCTTGGTTGAACGGATACTTCTTTGATCTCCTATTACACTTCATTTGAAGACTCCTTTAGTAAGCAGCGCTCACTTCTTGTTGATCAAGAAGCCATCTGCTCCTATCATACCACTACGTGACTAGGGCTTGGCCCAAACAGGTTACCTTTTTTTAACCTCAGCAAGTGGTTAAAAACCTGCCAGGACCAGGCCTGATCAACCTACTAAAGTCCAACATCAAAGCTAGCAGTGGGGAGCAGCAGAACTACGGAAGGTTCGGCTGCGTCAACGAGACAGCATTGAGTTACTAGAGACTTGAAGTGGGAAGCAGGTCCCACGAGAAGGCCTTACCAAGAGAAGGCACCTCAAGAAGCCAAAGGGGCCAAGGAGCAATTTCTCAATTGATAAAGCAGAAAGGCAATTAGCGTGGTATTTGGCCAAGCAAGCCTTTAGTGAATCAACCAATGAGTTACCAAAAGCAGCAATGAGCCTCTCTGGGCTCTCTCTCTCGAGCCCTGGAAAGGGAAAGGCACCGGCACAACCAGCGAAAAAGGATAGCCTACCTATCCACACTCCAATGAATGAAGACAATGATAAAAAAATATCAGATCACTCCGTAGTGAAAGAACTGCCAGACAACCCCCCTGCAACAATGCGGAAAGCTCGTCAAACAGCGGTTCCAGCAGTGAATAATCCAAATACGATATGTTCGCAGGAGAATCCGCTGTGCGGCCCGGCCTAGGGGCTATGCAAACAGGACCAAAAGTCAAACTCCCGCTGCCGTCCACGTTCTCGGGCGAAAAGGAGGACCTAAAACCTGAATTATTTGATTGATGGGTAACAACCAGTTCCCAATACCTTGCTCTGCACAGGGTGGAAAAAACCAAAGAGGGAAGTGGAGTACATGTTGGAAGATTCTGAACAGGAAAGGTGGAGGAAGCATACCACTAAGGAATGGACCACTACAAGGGTTGGGAAAAAATCCGAGGAACGATCCTGATAAAGTACCTGAGACATAGATTCTAATCCTCGTGAAACACGGAGGAACTATATAAGAAGTTCAAGGAAATCAAGCGAATACAAAGCAGGAAAACAGAAAGAATAATGATGGTCGCAATAGATCTCCTAATGTACCATGGACGATTGCCTATCAGAACAGTATCTTAATACACGCTATGACAGAGACTGTATCAAGCAATGCATCCCAGACTATGCTAGGAGGTAGAACCCATGGAAGAAGATGGAGACACTTTTGACAAGATAGTCAAACGGGCTGAACCCAAGGACGCCATCCTGTATGAAACAGGAGTTTACCGAACCCATATACCACAGTAGAAGAACAGTAAAGGATCATCATCGCATGACAACATAAGGAAGAAAAACCATACCGCCAAGGTTCGAATGACAAGAAAGATAAAAGTGAGAAACAACACGATGAAGGCACATGTTTCGAATGCGGGAAAAAGGAGCACTATACAAAGGACTGCTGTGCGAAAAAGGGAAAAGGAAAAAGAGCAAAGTGGGATGTGAGCATGACCCATATGCAAGCAACCGAATACAACGAAGTGGAAATCAACTTGGTAGAAATGGAAAACCTCCGAACCCATCCAGCGCTGACAATAAGGCCCTGTAACACACTAGAAGGAACGATTGATATAGAGGGCCATCCAGCAAAGGTACTATTCGATACAGGAATGATCGGTTGTGACATCAGCAGCACTACCTTTTTCTCTGCCCACGGCATAACTATAGAACCCCTACTCCAACCTACAACAGTCAACATGGCAATGAAAGGTTCCTGCTGGTCAAGCCACAAAAAATGTGGGCTGACAATAGGAATTAGAAAAAAGAAATAGACAAATCAGGAGATGTTGGTAGGAAACTTGGCAAAATACAATGTCCTGATTGGAATGCCATTCCTGAAAAGACACAACGCTCTTATCAGGTATGGGGACACAGCAGTGGAGTTTCCCGATGACAAACTACGAGTACTATGAAAACCAACAAGTGGGGAATTCCGAGCTGCCGTTTCAGATGCAACCTCAGCAACACTGTTGGAAAAATACAAGGATGTATTTGTAACGGGGGCACCCCTAGGAAGATGGATCCCAAGGTTGTGACCGCACCAACAACTTCAAACTTATCGCCAAAAGTTCACACAGATGTAAGAGTAAAGTAGACGGTAAAACTTAATATCGTTAAGCCTGACGCTTCACTCAATTAAGGTCTCGAGAGGATTGATTGTTGGAGTAGGAGAGTTCTCGCATAGACTTTCAGGTAGTTTTATCTTATGCCAGAAACTCCCCCATCAGTTTACTCCAACTATTCGAGCACACCCTTCTCCGCTAAGGGCGGTCCGACACGTCTCCTGACACCCCCTTCGGGCATGTATGTGTCGACCCGCTCTAGTCGGCGTTCACCATATGTGCATATCGTTTCTGCGGCGCATTTCCATTCTGCCCGCCGGAGTGAAAACCTCTGCGCATCGGGGACTTGCCAGTGGCTAACTGTCAAGACCCCTTGCTGAACTAGACTATCTATGACACCCTTCCCATGCGCGTTGATTTCTTCTTGACGCCGGAAGCTACCGTGAGCGGTTTATCTATCTACTATTTACGAGTCTCGGGCTTCCGGTGTCTTCCGCAGGGTACGGTGGTCCAGGAGTGATCCAATGGGCGCTACCCATGACCACTACCTCGGATACACCTTACCTGCGGTAGGAATCATGCTTTTAGTGTCTCTGCACTTCCCTCTCAGAGCCTATGGCGTTGGGGACATCCTTGGGCGTGGTAGGTGCAAAACGTTCCCAGTCGTCCCGGCACCACCCGGGACTACCTTCGGGACCCCCACGGTTAACTCCCGTTAACTCCGTCAGTTTTGGTCCGTTTTACTCCGAACAACTTGGAGGAGGTACTCCACCTTCCACCCTATGCCCCCTTATATATCCTGCGAACAGCTTACGGTCGACCGGACGGCAGCAACGTATACGGTGTTGCAAGCGGGTCTCCAAAGATCCCCCTTTGCTAGACTGCACACAACTACACAACCGTTTGCCCATGACGTCCGGGCCTCAAGGCGGGGCCGGAGGGGCATGATAGGAATAATGTCTTCAATTTACAGCTTCTCCGTAGCTGCGTAGCTCGCCCAATAGCATCTCCCGGAACCCCAGATTCCAGTATTATGCATGGCTTCGTGTGACAAACATTCCAGTCATTTTTCCCAAACTCCCCGAGGGACTTCGTATTGGCAGGTAGGGTAACTCAGGCCCTTGAACAGGGTAATCCAAGCCTCAAGGCAGGGTAACCCTGTTCTGAGGGTAGGGTAATCTTGTCCGGTGGACAAGTGGATTTTCTCCTGTTACCCTATCTATCCCACTTCCGGGGATAGACACACTCGGCCTTTCTCTAGTTACCCAGCCTAGCTGTGTATTGGCCCTTCATAGGTCCCTAAGTACGCTGACACCAACCTTGGGCGTAGCCATGTACCTAAATACTTGTGTCCACTAAGTCTGCTCATCTCGGAGCCCGGGCCATCGGGTCTCCGTAGGTCAAGTACTCACTTGCCTGCCGGTTCCTACCAGTTCGCCTCCGGGCTACCTGTATGGGTGTAGGTTCCGGCTGCCATAGCTCACGTATGCTGGGTCGTTACATCACTCCCCTCTTCTCTACGGTCCGTCCCGGACCGTTTAGCGTCGTCTTTTCTTTCCACGACTCGATTCCCCCAAGACCCGATGGTCCCTGGGCTTGGACGGATATCTTTGGTGGAAATCTAGCATGGCCTGTAAGCCTGTCCCTTCTAGCATCTCATAGGGCTCCCACGAGTTCTCCTCAGCTCCATAGCCTTCCCATGAAACCAGGTACTGGACAAAGCGCGACGGAAACTTCGCCTTTGTTCCACCATACCAGCGACTGTCCACAACAGCTTCGATGACGTAACTGGGCTCATTGTCCACGAGCTCGGGGGTAGGGATCTCCTTGATCCTACCCGATTCCGGATCCTCGCGATAGGGTTCCAGCAGCGTGACATTGAAAACCGGGTGGATGCTCCATCGGGTGGGCAATTGGAGTTCGTATGCTCGGGTACCCACCCGACGTTTGACCACGAAAGGGCCAAACATCCGGTGGTCCAGCTTCTCCATGGGACGCTTGGTGCGGATGTTCTTCCGGTTCAACATCACGCGGTCCGCTTTCTTAGCCCGCCCAGCAGCCACATCTTCCAAGGTAACATAGTCCGGGGATGGCAGCCGTTTCTGGTCATGCCATTTCCGCTGCCTTTCCTGTGCCCGTTTAATCGTTTCTCGAATCTGTTGCCAGGTTCCTTCCCATTCCTTAACCAAGAGTTCACTACTTGGGTGTATCCCTTGGTTGTCAGACACAACACCCGACCAGTTTGTCCGTGGGTTGAACCCATAATTGATCTCAAATGGTGACAACCTGGTGGATTCTGATGTTGAGGTGTTATACGCATACTCCGCAAGGGGTAGCAGCGAGACCCAGTCATCCTGTTGATAGGAACAGTAACTACGCAAGTACTGCTCCAGTGTCTGATTAACCCTCTCGGTTTGCCCATCAGTCTCTGGGTGGAATGCAGTCGAAACGTTTAGTTTCACTTGCAGCAAGTGCATCAGACTCATCCAGAACTTGGATGTGAATCGGCTATCTCGGTCGGAGATGATTGACTCTGGCAGTCCATGAAGGCGCCAAACCTCCTTCAGGAATATCAAGGCAAGCTCCTTGATAGGTACCTCAGTGGTCAGGGGTATGAAATGGGCCATTTTCGAGAATCTGTCCACTATGACCCAGATCTTGGTATACCCTTCGGACTCTGGCAGCGCGACAATGAAATCCATTGAAATTGCTGTCCAAGGCCGCATAGGAACATCAATAGGTTCCAGCAGCCCGAACTTCTTGTGCCTGATGGATTTATTTCTTTGGCATGCATCACATGTCCGCACATAGTCAGTGATGTGCTCATCCATCTTAGGCCAGTAGAAGTTAGCCCTCACCCTGCCAATGGTCTTGTAAGTCCCGAAGTGTCCCGCGATTCGGGAGTCATGTTCTGCCTTCATGATTGTCTGCTTCAGATTCTGACCCTTGGGAACATACCACCTGTTCTTGTACAGGAGTAAGCCCTTTTCCGTCGTGAAATGTCGGTCGACCTCTTTGTCACCTGCAGCTGTTGCCTTCAGGATCCTTAAGTACTCCTGGTCTTCGCTTATCGCTACCCGCAACTGATCCAAAAAGGACGACTTGAGCCGAAATCCCTGGCACACTTGCAACACCTGTGGTCGCAAGATGTCCCGTTCCTGGCTCCCGACCCACTGTCCGGGGCGAAAAAACGACTGTGGCGGAAAATCACTCCCCCCTTCAGGGCGGTAGTCCCTACGCCGCGACAAAGCATCCGCCTTCTCATTCAACCGTCCTTCTCGGTAAACCACCTTGAAGTTAAATGGTTGCAGGAATTCAGCCCAGCGGTGCTGCCTTCGGTTAAGGACCTTGGTACTATTAAAGTACTCCAAGTTCTTATGATCCGTATAGATCACCAATTGGTCCGTTACTGAGCGCAGCAGATGATCCCATTCCTTGAATGCCGCCACGATGGCAGTCATTTCCTTATCATGGACATCATAATTGATCTCTGCTGGGTGAAACTTCCTACTATGGTAGGCCACCGGATGCCATCTCTCATCCTCACATAACTGGGAGAGAACGGCTCCTAATGCAAAGTCACTAGCGTCGGTTTCTAGCCGTGTTGGCCGTTCAGGGTCAAAATGTGCTAGGATAGGTTTGGACGTGAACGCTTCCTTTAAATGATTGAAGGCCTGCTCACATGCAGGTGTCCATTCCCATCGGACATCCTTCTTTGTCAAGTCCGTGAGGGGTTTCGCTATCTTGCTGAACCCTTCTATGAACCGACGATAGAAGTTGGCAAAGCCCATAAAGCTTTGAACGTCGACGACGCATGTCGGAGGTGCCCAGTCTTTGATTGTCTGCACCTTTTCCGACAACATAGAGATCCCCATATCGGAGATCCTATATCCGAGGAATTCAACCTCCCGTTGGTGGAAACTGGACTTCTTCATACTTACACATAGTCTAGCTTTCCGCAATTTCTCCATTACACGCCTTACCATCGCGACGTGCTCTTCCATAGTTTCGGAGTAGATCAGGATGTCATCCATATACGCGATGACTCCTTCATCCATGAGATCTCGAAAGACCTCATTTATCATGCTCTGGAAAGTTGCCGGGGCATTACATAACCCAAACGGCATGACCGTGTATTCATACAGTCCATATCTGCACCGGAAGGCCGTCTTCCATTCCTCACCTTCTGCCATCCTCAGAAGATAGTAGCCGTTTTTCAAGTCCAACTTAGTGAACACAACGGCTTTTCCTAACCTATCTCGCAGTTCATTCATCAGCGGTAGAGGGTACTTGCTCTTCACCGTGATTTTGTTCAGCCCTCGGTAATCTATTACCAGTCTTAATGTACCATCTGGTTTTGGCACAAAGAGGATAGGGGCTGCTGCTGAGGAACTGGATCGCCGTAGCTTCCCCGTTCGCAGCATGTCATTGAGATATTCCCGGAGTGCCTTAAGCTCCTTTTCCGATAACGGATAGATAGGCCCAAACGGAGGTTGAGTCCCGGGTAGCAACTCGATCGTGTGGTCATACTTTGAGTGCTCCGGCAAGGCCTCAATCCGTTCTTGACTGAAGATGTCCCCGTAGTCCTTATACTCAGGGAGTAGCTTGACAGTAATGTCAGCACCTTCCTCATCGGAGAATTGTACAATTCCCAACAGGTACACATTACTAGGGTCTTCAGCTAGCAACTCTTCATCGGTCATGAACACTAACCGCCCCTGCTCTGCCAGGCAATTAGCCTTGCAGAAATCTGAGCGCCAGGTTAGTGATCCTGTCTTCCAATCTATGTCGGGATTATGGTCCTTCAACCAAGACATAGGTAGGTACCCGTCCACCTTGGTGTCGGGCATGTCCGCGACTTCAAACCGCATTTCGTTATGGTGGTCGCCTATTCTCATGTCCAATGATTTGGTATAGTGCAGACCTGACCCCGGAATGTGATTACCGCTTGCGTCGCTTATCGGCACATGTACCTTTCGTCGTACACATGGTGCCTGCGTTTGTTTAACCCATCGGCTACTAAGCACTGGCCCAGTAGCTCCACTGTCGAGTAGCAGGAGCGCCTCAGCGCTTACCTGTCTAGCTCCAATCTTCCAGTCTAGCCTTACCCTCAGGTGGATAGACTTGGTATGGCGAGGCAAGTTATCACGCTTCTGCCTCTTCACTTGTCTTAGGGACTTAGTCATCTTGGCTTACTAATTCTGATCTCTTGCCTTTCGACACAAGAGCGGCCACAACGGGTCGGTAAACGTTAAGGGATTGGGAATCGTTTTATCAATAGCTAGGGTGTTTACTATCACGCCAGCATGATTTCGGGTACTAAACCCTCCTCAGGTAAACTTGATCATAGTATCATTTATTCAATCAAGTCCAGCCTGAACTAATCCCGCTTGTACTAACCATAACAAATTTTCCCGAGGTGGGTAGAGGTCCGCTCTTGGACCGGTTCCAAGCGAAGCAACCTTGCTTCCCCAATGTCGAGCGTCTCCGCGAGCGAGATCTCTCCCAGCCTCAACCGAAAATAATATCCTATGACTTGTCCGTCCCAGTAAAGAAATCCTGAAAGAAATACAAATAACTAGAACAAAGGAAATAACCTGAAAACCCACAAAGGAGAGATCACCCTGTCCACCGCATACGGCCTTCAACATCTATCTGCCCACACCACCTGGGTGTAGTCAGCATCAGGGTCGTTCATGCAGTAGAGGGGTACTTACCCATCCCAGAAGCCACTTCCGGGGCTCCTTTTCATCCATCCCGCAGGGGTCTATGGATACAGGTTATTAAGGTTCTACCTTACACAGAATGGGGTCTTACCTATTCTGAGCCGTCAGTATCAACCTCCATAATCTGAGGTGATGCCTGTCGGACTTCAAGTATCTTTGACGAGGTAGCCGGAGGTGGCGCTTCAATGCGCTTTAGTCGCTTGTCCGTACCTGAGGGCTCGCTTACCGGGGCTGACCGTTTCAACCCACGAGCCTGTTTGGACGAACTAACGACTGGGGACGTCGCGGTGCACTTTCTCCAAAAGTGACCCGTTTGTCCACACTTGGTGCACTGGTTGTGCTTTCTCCGACGTTCGGTCAAAGTCGACGGGATTTCCTTATGCGCCAGGGCATACTCAGAAGTCCCCGGCTTTGCCTGTTTCCCCGCATTGAAATTAGTAGGTTTGGCAGACCGCTGGTTCTGTCTGCCCGAACCTTTATCCTTCTTTTTAAACCTTCCGGAAGTTGAGGACCTATCCTCCTTCTTGTCCGTTGGTTGAGACCGTTGGACAGGGTGGATAACTCGGTTGCTGAACCGGGTGTTGTCTTCCAGTGTGTGTCCAACCTTCCGAAGAAGATCAAGGTAGTCGTTCAAGTCGGTGGGATGGGGCTCCTTCAGTGCCCACGCGTTCCTCACTTCTTGAGTAATGCCCGACCGTACCTTATCTCGTACCTGCACAGGGTCTGTATAGCTAAGCTTATACATATAGTCAATTATCTTGTCCAGGTACTCATCGATGTGATGTGGCTTCATCACTAGGTCTCGCCACTCAAGGAGGGATCGGTCTCGTTCCGCTTGGTCACCGCCGAAACTCCGTTCAAGCCGTTCCCGGAATCCTTTCCACGTTCTTAACGGGTTACTGTTATTAACTGGAACTCCGGTACGCTTGGCTGCCTCCTTATTGATGTGGGAGTGCAGCCCAAGATACCATGTTCGGGCAGTATCTTCTAGAAGGGGGATCACCAGGTTTACCTTGTCCATATCGGTCAACCTGCACCCAGCAAAGTACTCGAACTTAACCTCTACCAGCGTCAAGAAGCTGGCGAGTTCGGTGACCTTTCCCTTAAACGCCGGAATGCCGCTCAGCTTTTCCGGCTTCTTCTGCCGTTGTCTAGATGATGGTCGTGCAGCCGCCCTGCTCCGTAGTTCCCTTGACAGCTTCCTAGCACGGCGGTCCCACCGTCGTTTCTTCTCGTCGCTCCAGTCATCCTTGCGAGCGCCGAGAAAAGGGGTCAAGTCGGGGAGAGAATCGGCATCATCATCATCCGAGCTATCATGGTCAGAGTCCCCAGGATCTCCACCTGCTCCCGTAGTACCACCGACAGGTGGTCCATTTCCACCTCCACTACCCCCGGTATTTCCACCTGGGGTCTCGCGGGGTCTATCATACCCATCAAACCTTTCCTCCTGGCCATCCTGATTCCCATCCTCGGGGGGGTTAGCCCCTGATGGTACTGATGCCGGTGGTGGAACAGGTCGTTGCCCACTCTCAGGAGTTGGGTTCGGAGCCGCCTGAGTTGTCGCCAGAAACGACTGAAGCTCTGGACAACTCAAGGGTTGCATTTGGGGCCCCGCGTGTCTCCACGACCCACAGTACCCACATGTTGGTCGTCCGTCTCCCTCCTTCTGTCTTCTTCGGTGCCTTACCGGGGTCCGTGGTCCCTTCCTGCACCCGTACGTGTGGTAATGAATCCACCCCATACGGGTTTCTTCCGATTTGCAGCCCGACAGACAGTACTCGTCTTGGCTGTCCGACTCACCACTAGTGATCGTGGGGAGGATGGAGGGAAGAGTTGGTTTTGAGGGGGCAGAGGGAATCACGGGTGCCCAAGGAACGGAACGAGCGGGTGTCCCAGGTCCGGGGATCGGAGTCCCTCGTGATGGAGCCATGGGTGCTCGCTCTTCCTGGCGCCTGACCTGTTCAAAGAATCCAGGTGAAGCCGCACGCAGCGGTCGGTACCCTGGGGTAGCCGATACTGTTGGCGGGAAAGCTGCGACAGGGAAGGTATCAGGAGGGGGCAATGAAACTGGTAAAGGTGTGGGTCTTGGGGCAGCAATAGGAGGTACGGGAGTTGCAACCGACGGTGTTGCAGGGGGGTTAATGGGAGCGGGGGTCGGCCGAGGAGTAGGGTCAGGTGTATCTGGTGCTGTGATACCCTTTGGCTTGGACGTCCTTTTCTTAACCCGACGCCCATCGGTTGGTCCAATCGCCGGACTTCCTGAACGACTGCGGGCGATCGAGGAGGGGACAGACAGCGAGCCTGTTGATGCTCTTGTGAAGGACGAGGTATAACTGTATCCTTCCCCCTTGAGGCTTTCCAACATCCGTATGCCCACGGGGCTTAGGTACGCCCTCCACTGTTCATCCCGGGCTCTCATAGCCAGTTCCATCCCGAAGTTCTCCAGCTTCGTGTGGACAAGTGGGAGTGGGGGCGCCGCCTCTATCATCAGTACGTCATTCTCAGCATCAATACTATAACCTCCCGCGAAGGCCCTTTCCAGCGCTGCCATACGATCCTTCAATGCCTTCTGGTCTCTTAACATTCGCAGGTATGCCTCCTGCTGTACCTTCATCCATTCCACCGCTGCCGTAGTAATCTGTTTACGGAACACCTGCTGCTGCTGGGCATTCCAGTTCTTCAGTTCCCGCTTCGCATCCTCAATCGACTTGGATACCTCCCGGACGATGTAAGGTTCGACGAACTCGCGGGAGAACTCGCTAAAGGGTACTCCTTGCGGTGGAGGAGGGAGCATGTTGTGGACGAGGGCGGCGTCTTGGAAGAACGAAAGCGCCGCAGCGCGAGGGTCTGTAATCATAAGATCAACACATTCATCAGGTAGTTGAATAGGGGCGGCCTCCAGGAGCAATTGGTGACCGTCCCATTCAATACCGCGGACGTCCGCGAACACCGAAGCACGAAATGTGTTGGCGGAGTTCTCGTCAAGGTCAAGGTCTGAATCCGAGTTGGATTCCATTCTAGGTCGACGTTCGATACTAGCCATTGCGCTTTCCACCCTGGGCTACTTGTTCGAGACAAGGTTACCAGTATTCACGCAAGGTCAGTGCCGAAGGTCGAAAAACAATTAATCAGGAGAGGAGTTAAGCGAGGAGCTCGCTTAACGATATACTGTAACGGGGGCACCCCTAGGAAGATGGATCCCAAGGTTGCGACCGCACCAAACAACTTCAAACTTATCGCCAAAAGTTCACACAGATGTAAGAGTAAAGTAGACGGTAAAACTTAATATCGTTAAGCCTGACGCTTCACTCAATTAAGGTCTCGAGAGGATTGATTGTTGGAGTAGGAGAGTTCTCGCATAGACTTTCAGGTAGTTTTATCTTATGCCAGAAACTCCCCCATCAGTTTACTCCAACTATTCGAGCACACCCTTCTCCGCTAAGGGCGGTCCGACACGTCTCCTGACACCCCCTTCGGGCATGTATGTGTCGACCCGCTCTAGTCGGCGTTCACCATATGTGCATATCGTTTCTGCGGCGCATTTCCATTCTGCCCGCCGGAGTGAAAACCTCTGCGCATCGGGGACTTGCCAGTGGCTAACTGTCAAGACCCCTTGCTGAACTAGACTATCTATGACACCCTTCCCATGCGCGTTGATTTCTTCTTGACGCCGGAAGCTACCGTGAGCGGTTTATCTATCTACTATTTACGAGTCTCGGGCTTCCGGTGTCTTCCGCAGGGTACGGTGGTCCAGGAGTGATCCAATGGGCGCTACCCACGACCACTACCTCGGATACACCTTACCTGCGGTAGGAATCATGCTTTTAGTGTCTCTGCACTTCCCTCTCAGAGCCTATGGCGTTGGGGACATCCTTGGGCGTAGTAGGTGCAAAACGTTCCCAGTCGTCCCGGCACCACCCGGGACTACCTTCGGGACCCCCACGGTTAACTCCCGTTAACTCCGTCAGTTTTGGTCCGTTTTACTCCGAACAACTTGGAGGAGGTACTCCACCTTCCACCCTATGCCCCCTTATATATCCTGCGAACAGCTTACGGTCGACCGGACGGCAGCAACGTATACGGTGTTGCAAGCGGGTCTCCAAAGATCCTCCTTTGCTAGACTGCACACAACTACACAACCGTTTGCCCATGACGTCCGGGCCTCAAGGCGGGGCCGGAGGGGCATGATAGGAATAATGTCTTCAATTTACAGCTTCTCCGTAGCTGCGTAGCTCGCCCAATAGCATCTCCCGGAACCCCAGATTCCAGTATTATGCATGGCTTCGTGTGACAAACATTCCAGTCATTTTTCCCAAACTCCCCGAGGGACTTCGTATTGGCAGGTAGGGTAACTCAGGTCCTTGAACAGGGTAATCCAAGCCTCAAGGCAGGGTAACCCTGTTCTGAGGGTAGGGTAATCTTGTCCGGTGGACAAGTGGATTTTCTCCTGTTACCCTATCTATCCCACTTCCGGGGATAGACACACTCGGCCTTTCTCTAGTTACCCAGCCTAGCTGTGTATTGGCCCTTCATAGGTCCCTAAGTACGCTGACACCAATCTTGCGCGTAGCCATGCATCTAAATACTTGTGTCCACTAAGTCTGCTCATCTCGGAGCCCAGGCCATCGGGTCTCCTTAGGTCAAGTACTCACTTGCCTGCCGGTTCCTACCAGTTCGCCTCCGGGCTACCTGTATGGGTGTAGGTTCCGGCTACCATAGCTCCTGTATGCTGGGTCGCTACAGTATTCCCAGACAAGGTCCCTGAAACACTACCCCCTGTGGGCAAGATTAACCATCACATGCAGCTGAAATATCCAACGGATCTAAAGAACCAACCAACATATTCAATTCCAGAAGGATAAAAGGAAAAACTCATGAACTGGATAAAGGAGAAATTAGGAGCAGGAGTAATCGTGTGACAGGAAGTGCTTGGAGCAGCACATATGTTTGTACGACCCAAGTCAGACGGAAGGATCCACCTCCTGGTAGACCTGAATATTCGAAACAACCACACAATCACGAATAGCCCCTCTCTCCCTAACCAACTACAAAGCCTAAACCGAATAGGATGAGCAAAATTCAGGAGCAAAATTGATCTGAGCTGTAACTGGGATGGGTACTAGGTTGTTTTTGTTTGGTTTCACAGTATCATTTGATACTTGTATTGTTTCGTATGCTATCGGTTGATACACACATTGTTTTATGTTTGGTTTCACAGTATCATTTGATACTTGTATTGTTTCTTGTGCTATTGGTTGGTACACACATTGTTTTGCAATATCGCTCATACTGGAAATAAGCGATATGCTGTATTTAAAGACCGCTGATTCCCGCGATGGAAACAGGAGACTTCGACAGACAGTATTCTTAATATACTTGGTTGAACGGTTACTTCTTTGATCTCCTATTACACCCTGTTCGAAGCCTCCTTTAGCCGGCAGCGCTCGTCTGGTGTTGATCACAACGCCCTCTGCACTATCGTACCACTACATGACTAGGGCCTAGCCCGAACACCTAACATTTTTTTAACCTCCGCGAGTGGTTAAGAAACCTGCAGGGACCGGGTCTGATCAGCCCATGAAAGGTCTAACAGAAGGCTAGCATCGGGGAGCGGTAGAACCACGACAGGTTCGGCTCCGCCAAAACGATACAATCGAGTCATTAGAGACTTGAAGTGGGAAGCAGGTCCCACGAGAAGGCCTTACCAAGAAAAGGCAACCTAAGAAACTGAAAGGGCCAAAGAGCGAATTCTCGATTGACGAAGCAGAATAACAATTAGCGCGAGACTTGGGCCAAGGAGACCTTTAGCGAATCAACTGACAAATTAGCAAAGGCAGCAACCCCCCTTTCTGGGGCATTTCCCCTCAGCCCCAGTAAAGGAACGGGACCGGCGCAACCACTAAAGAAAGACAGCATACCTATCGGGACACCTAAGAAGGAAGAAAGCGAAGAAGAAGGATCAGATCACTCGGTAGTAAGGCAGCCACCAGACAATAACCCCAGCGACTCTGCGGGAAGCTCCTCAAACAACAGCTCGAGTAATCAAGAATCTGAACACGATATGTCTGAAGGTGAATCCGCTGGACCGCCCAGCCCCT
>PYWC01000022.1:164287-199582 GCA_003182015.1 Tuber magnatum | reverse complement strand
AGGGGGAAATCAGTAGATGTTGGTAGGGAAGTTGGCGAAGTACAACGCCCTGATTGGAATGCCTTTCTTGAAAAGGCATAATGCTCTTATCAGGTGTGGGGATACAGCAGTGGAATTTCCCGATGACAAACCATGTATGTTGTGCAAATCAACCAGCGGGGAATCCCGAGCCGCTGTGTCAGACGCCACCACAAAAACATTGTTGTTAGAATAGAAGGATGTATTCCCCAACAAGGTCCCTGAAACGCTACCCCCAGTGCGTAAGATTAGCCACTACATTCGGCTAAAGGATCCAACCGACCTACGAAAGCAACCAATATACTCAATCCCAGAAGCCTACAAGAAAAAACTTTTGAACTGAATAAAGGAGAAATTACGAAGTGGAATAATTGTACGATAGGAGGTTCCTGGAGCGGCGCCTATGTTTGTACAACACAAATCAGATGGAAGGATCTGCCCCCTGGTGGACCTGAAGATAAGAAATAATAATACAGTCATGGATAGTCCATCGATTCCAAATCAACCACAGATCCTTAACTGAATAGGGCGAGCAAAATTCAGGAGTAAGATAGACCTAAGTGGCGCATATTTCCAAACACGGGTGAACAAGGACAGTGTCAAATTCAACTCATTCAAAACCCTGTTCGGAGGATTTGTAAGCCAAGTAATGCTCCAAGGAGACATGAATGCACCTGCAACATTTAGGCGAATAATGGAGGACCTCCTAAGCGAATATTTACATTATTTTGTATGGGTATACATTGATGATATCCTCATATTTTCAGACACATCAGAAGAACACAAGAAACACATACACCAAGTATGTGATCGACTCAGAAAGGCAAAATTCGTTGCGAGCAAAAGGAAGTCAGTACTTTTTGCGGATAAGCTGGAAGTATTGGGACACATAGTGGACAACGAAGGAATTCATGCCTCTCACCAGAAAACATCATCCATTGCAGGATAGGAAACACCAAAAAACAAGAAGGAATTGCAACGATTCCTTGGAATAGTGAATTATGTGGCCCAGTTTCTCCCACATCATGCAACACTAACCGCACTTTGAACTGACCTAACCGGGAACGCCGAGTTCGTATGGACAACCACCCACCAGACCGTATTTGATATGGTACGAAAATGAATTATCGATCACCAAGTCATGCGGCCAATAGATATACGGAACAAGGAACCAATTTGGTTGGTTATGGATGCCTCAGATTTAGGAGTTGGAGCATGGGTAGGACAGGGACCCACTTAGGAGGCGGCACGACCAGCCACGTTACGTAGCAGAAAATTCACCAACGCTCAAATGTACTATGGGACCACTGATAAAGAGGCCTTAGCGATAGTGGAAGCGCTTAATTGGTTCCACAATATACCAATGGGAAATACCTTCACAATAGTTACAGACCACCAACCCTTAACACACTTACGAACAGCAAAAAACCCAGGCAGAAAGCAAGTGCGATGGCTAAGTGCCTGCGGAAAATACGACGCGAGAATTGTCTACGCACCAGAAAGCACAAACTATTTAGCTGATGTCCTTTCCGGGATTTATGAGGAAGAATCAGACCTCAATCCACTCTATGTCCATGATTATACAAAGGAATCGGATAACATCTCGGATAATACGGTCTACGAGCAAGAATCAAACACAATAGAGCCCACGCATGAGTTCTCCCCTACTTCCCCTCCTAACTCTTACACTGAGTACCCCAACCAGACCCCTGTACCCCCCGAAAGCCCCTGCCCTATTACTGCAGGAAACGATTGGGGTGACCAGTGTACCATGAGAAGAACGCCACCAGAAGAACTCCAACATAGCGCCTTACACTACTCACACTGTTACGTGAATCATTGCTCTTATCATCAAACCGAGATTAAATTTACAAACAACCATCCGAGACGTCGGGAAAAATCGACCCCTTATCCACCTAGTGAAGGACCAATCCCCCCAAGTACAGAAATCGACCCGAGCCCTCCGGAGTCCCCCAAAATAAATGACTGGGAATGGCAACAAACGACTGGCGGAAGACCAATTTGTACGGGAGAAGGGCCATCCACCCTTACCCAGCCGACACCCAGATCTTATGCAATTCCGGCACTGCTAAACCCGGAAGCCCCAGCATTCCAAATGCTGGAGCCAGAACCAATAGCGAACCTTACGGCTGAAACTATAGCCACATTCCGAATGCCAGGACCTGATAGCCCACCACCAATTAGGCGAGCGGAGCGGCTAGAAAGCCTTACCAATGAGACGATAGTCTCGGTGATGCCCCCGACAATGACAGAATATCGGCGCGGACTTTATGATGTCTTAGAAGACAATGAGGAGGAAGACCTACCTGAGACAATCAGAGGAAGCGAGATAGAACACAAACGCGACACCCTACAAACGATCAATGAAATGATCGAAACGGTCCGAGCACACATAGTAGCAGCATACCAGAGAGAACTAATTTGGAAAAAGGTAAACGAAAGTATGGACTCCACGGGAGACTTATCCTCTTACAAGGTTGCAAACGGAATGCTATACGCAAAGACCAGATACGGGGAAGACTGCCTGTATATCCCGAAAGGCCCCGCATATGGAAATACGACGTTGAGAGAATATGTCATTAGCGAAATTCACGACAAAGGCCACCACAGTGTTGAACGAAACTTACGGTATGCAACGAAGTACCTATTTTGGCCAGAAATGTGGAAAGACTTTAGAGCGTATGTAGCCCAGTGCCACACATGCCAGGTAAATAAGGAGACTACAAAATTAAGCGAAGAAAAGGCTCAGACAATTACCCTGCCATCGGAAATCTTCGAATCAATAGCCATTGATTTTGCGGGACCGTTCCACAATTCATGTGGATACGACACGATCCTAGTTGCGATGGATAGGTTTTGTGGATTCACGTGGCTTATACCTACAACGAAGCAAGTAACAGCAATAACAACATGGGAACTTCTATGCAACAAAATATTTACACCCCATGGCTGCCCAACATCCCTAGTAAGCGATGCGGACTCCAGATTTGAGTCACATGTGTGGAGACAACAATATCGGTCATTGGGCATTGAACATATGAAGGCAGCACCAGGCCATCATGAAACGAATAGACAGGTCGAAAGAAAAATTCGATAATTAAAGACAGCTCTCCGAAACCTAGTCAACACCAGACAAAACAATTGGTTTGATCCCATACCAGAGACAGCAGTATACCTAAATGCAGGATGGTCAGAAACTTGGGGTATGTCATCATATGAGGCCATTTTCGGAAAGAATTACCCACTACTGTCCCTAGCGAACTTTAAGAACTCCGCAGTACCGGCTGCTGACGAATTGTTAAACAAGCACCAAGCAATCCGGAATGCGGCATTCAATGCGAGTAAAATGGCACGATTTAGAAGCACGAGAACGGCAGTAAAACGATGCAGACACCATACACCGATAGGAAAAGGTAATCTGTTACTGGTATATGGAAGCTTATTCAGAACAGAATCGGGATGTAGCCAGAAATTGCAACTGTGCTGGCATGGACCATTCAAGATAATCGAATACGATGAGCATACACAAAATTACATGGTAGAAATAGATGGCAGAATGTACATAAACTGAGAAGCAACATTCCATGCATCCACAGTGAAAAGATACCACCCTAACGATGATGTCTCCTTCCCTGCTAGGAGCCACGCAAAACCACCCCCGATCGTGGTTAATGAAATACTGGCATGGGAAGTGGAAACTATAAGAGACCACCGAAGACGGTATGACGGTGACCAATTCTGAGTGAAATGGGTAGGGTACCCCAAAATAGAGAATAGCTGGGAACCCCTTGAAGGATTGGAAAATGCGATGTAATTGGTAAACCAATGGTGGGAAGACAACAAACCAGAGGACGAGTTACCCCCTATGATAAATCATGTGTTGGTGGTGTGGAGCCCAACTCTACCAGAAATCCAACACCTGCGCCCGGACATGAACCAAGGGATACAGGACGGATTTTGTTCAGCCCACTTCGAGAGCCATTTCGAAAGCAGCGAAGATGAAAATCGGGTAATGGAGGATGAAGCAGCATACCTAGCCCATCCGGCCGAGGCGGAGTACTGGCAATAGCGAAAAGAAAAAACACTCCATCCAACAGCCTTATGATGTCAAACTATGAGCAAGTACCTTGCAAACTGCGCCATCAGCTAATGGGACTGTTGGTGAACCGTGATATTATCCCTAGACGACACCTTACACACCGACTATTCATACACATCTGCAACAAATGCCTAGAAATAACAACAGAATCGATGGGACTAATGTGGGGAGAATTAGTGTCAGATGTTTTCCGCTTCGGTAGCGGGTGGTACCTGAGCACAGAAAAATGTGATAGCTGCATGGAGACGGAGGGAACCGAAATTAAGCAGCAACCCCCTTTCCCTGAAGACCTAAGCGAGGCCGACATCTAAGCGAGGCCAACACCTAAGCGAGGTCACCACCATAACATAAATACTGCCCACCAGCCCTCTAAACCACCGAAGAAAACAGATCACACTACCAGACCTCCAAACCTTTAACCTCTTACAAAACCTTCACCCTATTACAAACTTATCTTTATATGAAAAGAGACAAAATGTCAGCGTACGCAGAAGTCAGCATAAAGGGACGAGATGTCATTTTGGGATATCTGCTATACCGAGAAATCATCCCAGAAAGCGCATACTGGAAGATATTCTGCATCGATCACTGTGAAGATTGCGGACTGATCGATGTCGAAACGGAGGAATGGGAGGACAGGATAGTGCGGAATTCTGTGGACCTACCGCACTACTGGGAGTCAGGTTGCTTTGTGCGTGGTGCGCCATGTGGGGAATGTCTGGAAAGATGGTTGGAAGGTGGAGAATGGATGTTGCAGGACGACTTGAGATTGCTGCACGACAGCAGTGACAAGGAGGATGGGCCCTAAGGGGACTTTCAGGAGAATAGCGGGTTTACCAACTATTAGGATTTCATTAGGTTAAGTTTTTGTGGTGAAATTGTTATTTTGTTTTGGGAGTGTAACCGGTACGGGTACTAGGTTGTTTTTGTTTGATTTCACCGTATCGTTTGATACTTGTATTGTTTTGTGTGCTATCGGTTGATACACATATTGTTTTATGTTTGGTTTCACAGTATTGTTTGATACTTGTATTGTTTCGTGTGCTATCGGTTGATACACACATTGTTTTGCAATATCGCTCATACTGGAGATAAGCGATATGCTGCATTTAAAGACCGCTGATTCCCGCGATGGAAACAGCAGACTTCGACAGACAGTATTCTTAATATACTTGGTTGAACGGTTACTTCTTTGATCTCCTATTGCACCCCGTTCGAAGCTTCCTTTAGCCAGCAGCGCTCGCCTTGTATTGATCACAACGCCATTTGCTCTAGTGTACTGCTACGTGCCTAGGGCCTAGCCCGAACACATTACATGAGTGACACAAACATCCAAACACGAGTGGACAAAGACAGTGCTAAATTAAATTCATTCAAAACCCTGTTTGGAAGGTTTGTTAGCAAAGTAATACTACAAAGAGACATGAACGCACCTGCAACATTTATGCAAATAATGGAAGCCCTCCTGAGCGAATTCCTACATCACTTTGGATAGATATATATGGATGATATTCTCATATTCTCGGACACATCAGAAGAACATGAAAGACATATACGGCAGGTATGTGACCAACTCAGAAAGGCAAAGTTCTATGCAAGCAAAAAGAAGTCAGTACTATTCGCAGATAAGCTGGAAGTACTAGGACACATAGTGGATAATGAAGGAATCTATGCCTCTCCCCAGAAGATATCATCTATTGCATGTTGGAAAATACCTCAAAACAAGAGAGAATTGCAATGCTTTCTAGGAATAGTGAACTATGTGGCCCAGTTCCTCCCACACCATGCGACTCTAACGGCACCATTGCCGGATTTAATGGGGAATGCCAAATTCATATGGACAACCACCCCTCAGACCCCATTCGAGATGGTAAAAAAGCGGATTGTCAATTACCAAGTCATGCGACCAATAGACTTACGGAGCAGGGAACTGGTTGGGTTAGTTACGGATGCCTCACTCTTGGGAATAGGAGCATGGGTAGGACAGAGACCCACATACAAGACGGCTCGACCAGCCACATTACACAGTAGAAAATTTACCAACACACAAACAAATTATGGAACCACTAATAAAGAGGGCTTAACGATAGTGGAGGCGCTTAACCGATTCCACGATGTACTAATGGGAAATACCTTCACAATAGTAATGGACCACCAGCCCTTGATGTATCTACGAGCTGCAAAGAACACAAGAAGAAAGCAAGTGAGATGGCTCAGTACGTTAGGAAAATACGACACAAAGATAGTCTATGTACCAGGAAGCATGAACTATTTAGCTGATGCCCTTTCCCGGATATACAAGTGAGGATCAGACTTGAACCCACTTTATGTCCAGGGTTATACAAAGGAAGCAGGCGACATCTCAGATAACACGGTCTATAAGCAAGAGTCAAGCATGATGGAGCCCAAATGAGACATCTCCCCTACTTCCCCGCCTTACTTGTACACTGAACACCCCCATGAGGCCCCTGCGCTCCCTGCGAGCCCCTGCTCAATCACTACGGGAACTGATTGGAGAGACAAGTGCACCCTCCGAAGCACACTACCTGAGGAACTCCAACATAGCACACTCCATTACTCGCACTGTTACATGAACCATTGCCCATATTACCAAACTGAGATCAAATTCACAAACAACCACCCCAGACAGTAGAGAGCTCCGACCTTTCGCCCTCCTAGTGAAGGACGAAGTCCCCTGAGCACACAACCTGACCGAAGCCCTCCGGAGTCCCCTGTAATCAATAACTGGGAATGGGAACAAATGTTCAGTGGTAGACCAAATAGCGTTGTGGAAGGGCCATCCATTCAGGCCCAGCTGACGTCCAGATCCTACGCAATCCAGGCACTGGTGAACCCGGAAGCTCCGGCATTCTAAACGCGGGAGCCAGACAGTTCGCCATCTATCTAATAAGGGGAACTGATAGAGAACCTTACCTATGAAATGATAGCGGCATTCTGAATGCCAGGACAAGACAACCCACTACCAATTAGGCGAACAGAGCGATTAGAAAGACTTAGCAATGAAGCGATAATTTCAGTAATATCCCCAATGATGAGTGAATATCGGCGGGGACTGTATGATGTCTTGGAAGATGACAAGGAGGATAAGGAACCTGAAACAAGTAGGGGGAGCGAAATAGTATACGAGTGTGACGAATTACGGACAACAAATGAAATGATTGGGATATTCCAAGCAAACATGGTTGCAGCATAGCGGAGGGAACCAATATGGAAAGAAGTCAAGGAAAACATAGACTCTAAGGGAGATTTATCCTCCAACATGGTTGCAAAGGGATGCTATATCCAAAAACCCGAGATAGAAAAGAATACCTGTATATTCCAAAGGGTCCCACATACGGAAACACCACATTGAGGGACTATGTCATTAGTGAAATCCACAACAAAGAACATCATAGTTCTGAATGCAACTTATGGTACGCTACAGAGTATCTATTTTGAGGTAAAATGTGGAAGAACTTCAGAGGTTTTGAGGCACAGTGTCACACCTACCAAATAAGCAAAGAACCTGTAAAGTTACCAGAAGGAAGCTGTAACATGTTCGGGCAAGCTCTAGTCACGTAGTGGTATGATAGGAGCAGATGGGTTCTTGATCAACCAGAAGTGAGCGCTGCTTACTAAAGAAGGCTTCGAACGGGGTGTAATAGGAGATTAAAGAAGTAACCATTCAACCAAGTATATTAAGAATACTGGCTGTCGAAGTCCACTGTTTCCATCATGGAAATCAGCAGTCTTTAAATACAGCATATCGCTTATTTCCAGTATGAGCGATATTCCAAAACAATATGTGTATCAACTGATAGCACACAAAACAATACAAGTATCAGACGATACAGTGAAACTAAACATAAAACATTCTGTGTATCAACTGATAGCACACGAAACAATACAAGTATCAAGCAATACTATGAAACCATACATAAAACATTTTGTGTACCAACCGATAGTACACGAAACAATACAAGTATCAAACGATACTGTAAAACCAAACATAAAACATTGTGTGTACCAACCAATAGCACACTAAACAATACAAGTATCAAACGATACTGTAAAACCAAACACAAAATAACCTGGTACCCGTACCGGTTACAGAAAAGCGGGGACAATTATTCTACCATCCGAAATTTTGGAATCAATAGCTATCGACTTTCCAGGACCTTTCTATAACTCCTGGGAATATGATACAATCCTAGTTGCTGTAAATAGGTTTTCAGGATTCATGTGGCTCATACCTACAACTAAGGAAGTGATGGCTATAACAACCTAGGAACCACTGCACAACAAAATATTTACACCCCATGGATACCCAACATCACTAGTGAGCGATGCGGACCTACGATTTGAGTCACATGTGTGGGGACAAGAGTGTCGATTGCTAGGAATTGAGTACATCGAGACAGCAACAGGCCACCATGAAAGAAATGGGTAAGTCGAAAGGAAAATTGGAGAATTAAAAAGAGCGCTGCGAAATCTAGTCAATGCAAGATAGAACAATTAGTTCAATGCACTACTGGAAAGTGCGGCATACCTGAATGCAGGATGGTCAGAAACTCTCCGTATGTTACCATATAAAGCTGTTTGCAGAAAATACTACCCGCTACTCCCCTTAGCGAATTTCAAGAACTCTATAGTACCGGCTGCCGATGAATTGTTGAACAGACATCACGCAATCCAGAATACGGCATTTAATGCTATCAGATTGGCGTAGTTCAGGAGTACAAGAAAGGCAGCAAAACCGTGCAGACACCACACACCAATAGGGAAAGGTAATCCGTTATTGGCTTATGGAAGCCTTTTCACAACGGAATTGGGATGAAGTAAGAAATTGCAACCACACTGGCGAGGACCGTTCAAGATAATTGAATATGATGAACATACGTAAAATTACAAGATAGAAAGGGACGGCAGAATGTACCGAAACCGACAAGTGACGTTCCACGAATCCACTATGAAATGATACCTCCCTAACGACGATATCTCCTTCCCCGGAAGAAGACATACAAAACCACCTCCAAGCATGTGTAAGGACCCAGCATACATGAGCTATGGCAGTCGGAACCGTCACCCATACAGGTAGCCAGGAGGTAAACTGGTAGGAACCGACAGGCAAGTAAGTACTTGACCTGCAGAGACCCGATGGCCTAGGCTCTGAGATGAACAGAGTTAGCTGGCCAGGTACTCAGGTACCTGGGTACACCCAGGAAGTGGTGTCAGGGTACTTAGAGACCTCAGAAGAGGCAGTTACTCAGCCAGGCCAGGTAACTGGAGAAAGATCAGAAGTGTCTATCTCCTGCAACGGGATAGGCAGGGTAATAGGGAAAAGTTATCTTGTCAGCCAGACAAGGTTACCCTACTCTCAGGATCAGGTTACCCTGCCATGAGGCTTGGGTTACCCTGCCCAAAGTCCTGGGTTACCCTACCGTTCAATACGAAGTCCCACGGGAAGTTCGGGAAAAGTGACTGGAATGTTTATTACACGAAGCCATGCATAATACTGGAATCTGGGGTTCCGGGAAATGCTATTGGGTGAGCTACACTGCTCCGAAGAAGCTGTAAACTGGAGACATTATTCCTATCATACCCCTGTGGCCCCGCCTTGAGGCCCGGACGTCATGGGCAAACAGTTGCATAGTTGTGTGCAGTCTAGCAAAGAAGGATCTTGGCGGGCCTGCTTGCAACACCATATACGTTGCTGCCATCCGGTCAACCGAAGGCTGTTTGCTGAATATACGAGGGGGCATAGGGCGCAAGGTGGGGTACCTCCTCCAAGTTGTTCGGAGTAAAACAGACCAAAACCGATGGAGTTAACAGGAGTTAACCGTGGGGGTCCTGAAGGTAGTCCTGGGTGGTGCAGGGGCGAGCGGGGCAGTTTTACACCTACCAAGCCCAAAAGTGTCCCCAATGCCATAGGCTCTAAAAGGGAAGTGCAGAGACACTATAAGCATGATTCCTACCACAGGTAAGGTGGATCCAAGCTAGTGGTTATGGGTGGTGCCCATGGGACCTGTCCCGGATTACTGTATCCGATGGAAGACACTAGAAGTCCGAGAGCTGTAAATAGCAGATAGACAAAGTGCTCACCGTATCTTCTGGGGCCCAGTAGAGATCAATGCATATGGGAAGAGTGTCATAGATAGTCTAGTTCATGCGGCATCTTGACTGTTAGCCACTGGCAAGATGCCGATGCGTAGAGGTTTTCACTCCAGCATGCTAAATGGAAATACACCACAAAAATGATAAACGCATAAGGTGAACGCCAACTAGAGTGTCTCAATACAGGTATGCCCGAAGGGTGTGCCAGGAGAGGTGTCAGACCAGCCTTAGCAGAGTAGGGTGTGCTCGAATAGTTGGAGTAAACCGATGGCGGAGTTTCTGGTATAAGATACAACTACCAAAAAGTCTATACGAGGACTCTCCTACTGCAACAATCAATCCTCTCAAGACCTTAATTGAGTGAAGCGTCAGGCTTAACAATATTAAGTTTTACTGTTTTCCTTACTCTTACATTGGTGTAAACCTTTGGCGATAAGTTTGAAGTTGTTCGGTGCGGTCGCAACCTTGGAATCCATCTTCCTAGGTGTGCACCTGTTACATCGTGGTGAATGAAAAACCAGAATGGGAAGTGAAGGTTATACAGGACCACAGAAAGCGCTATAACCATGACCAATGTCTGGTAAAATGGAAGTGATATCCGGAAACATAAAACAGCTAGGAACCACTCAAAGGGTTAGAAAATATGATGGAAATAGTAAACAAATAGTGGGTGGAAAACAAACTGGAGTACCAGCTACCCCCTATGATAAACCGTGTAACTGTGGCATGGAGCCCAACCCTGCTAGAAATCCAACAACTATGTCCAAACACAGATCAAGAAATACAAAACGGGTTTTGGTCCGCACACTTTGAAAGCAATTTAGAAAGCAGCAAAGATGAAAATCGGGTCCTGGAAGATGAAGCTGCGTACCTAGGGTGGCTAGCCAAAGCCGAGAACTGGGAATAACAAAGAAAGGAACACACCATCCAACAGCGGTATGATGTCAAACTATGAGCAAATACCTTGGAGACAGCGCCACAAGCTTATGGAACTGTTGGTGAACCATGAAATTATCCCTAGACGATACCTTACACACCGATTATTCATACATATTTGGAACAAATGCCTAGAAATAACAACTGAGTCGACTGGACAGATGTGGGGAGAAACAATGTCTAACATATTCCACTTTGGAAGCGGATGTTACCTGAGTACAGAAAAATATAAGATGTGTGTGAAGACGGAAGAAACTATGATTAAATACCACCCACCTTCCGCTAAAAACCTAAGTTAGGTCAATACCCAAGCAATGTCGACACCAAAGCGAGGCCTACAGCACGATACAAATACCACCCATCATCCCTCCAACCCCTCCGAAGAGAAGAAACTACCCTATCAGACCTCCAAACCAAAAGAAAAACCTTTACCCTCTTACAAACCTTTACCCCTCTTACAAGCTAAGAAATATCGACCTATGAAGAAATAAGCATCAAGGGATGACACACCATCGTCAGAGAACTACTACACAATGGAACCATCCTACCAGATGCATACTGGAAGATATTCTACCTCGATTACTGCAAGGACTGCGGATGGATCGATATTGAAATGCAGGATTGGGAAGACCGGATGGCCCGGGACTGGACCGATTTACCACACTACAAGTGGTCAGGTTGCTTTCTGTGTAAAGCACCGTGCCAGGAGTCTTCAGAAAGATGGCTGTAAGGGGCGGAATGGATGTTGCAGGATGACACGAGATTATTGCAAGATAGGGGTAATGATGAGGATGGGTCCTATGGGGACATTTAAGAGAATAGCAGGTTTACTGACTATTAGGATTTCATTAACTTATTTGTTTGGTTTCACAGTATCGCTTGATACTTGTATTGTTTCGTGTGCTATCAATTGATACACACAATGTTTTATGTTTGGTTTTATAGTATTGTTTGATACTTGTATTGTTTCGTGTGCTATCGGTTGATACACACAAAGTCTTGAAATAGTCCTCATACTGGAGATAAGTGATATGCTGTATTTAAAGGCTACTGATTTCAACGATGGAAACAGCAGACTTCGACAGACAGTATTCTTAATATACTTGGTTGAACGGTTACTTCTTTGATCTCCTATTACACCCCGTTCAAAGTCCCCTTTAGTAAGCAGCACTTGCTTCTTGTTGATCAAGCAGCCATCTGCTTCTATCGTACCACTACGTGACTAGCGCCTGGCCTGAACACGTTATATCACCCATAGAACTATAACAATTTAGAGAGTGATAAAAATAAGGATGGATAATGAATAAATATAACAGAATCTTTGTATAGAATTACAGAATAAAATAAACAACACTTTGTATATTATCTTTTTGTACTCAACATAGTAGCTACTCTTCTAGGTATGGATTTCTACAAGTTTTCCAACAACTCTCCTTCAATATTCTGAGTTGCAACCATATTGAAAACATCTGGTAAATATTATTTAACAGTATCTGAATCCTCTTTAGTCTTGTGAATCCTAGAAAAGTGTTGATGTAACTTTTTCTTTAACCTTTTCCAACAGTACTCAATATGATTGAGATTAGTTGAATTAAGTAGTCATTTCATTACCTGTATATTGTTTTTGTCAAATCAAGCCACAGTATCTCTTACAGTATCCAACTTTGTAGCATACTGCTAAAAGATAGAATCTCCAACTATGTCCTCTACTTCCAGCAAAGTATCAAGTAAACCATTCTCCCAAACTTGAATTCCAATATATACAAATCTATTCAAACTCTTCTGAAAAACAGAGATCCAAGAATCTTTATTTTTACTCCAAATACAAGTCTAAACTATTAGCTTCATCTCTGGCTTCTTTGTTACCACCTGAATAGACTTCTTGTACCATTTTTTCTCCAGTATTCTGAAGACCCAAATACTTCTCAGATCTTTTGATTTTACAACTAAGCATTCATCACTAAAGATCATCTCCTCAAAATTCTCCAGTGATCAATTCTTATACTCCATCACTTATATTGATATCCTGATAGTATGTTCTTCTTTCAAATATGCTTTCTTGCTATCCACTTTTTTATATTAGTAGATGCTAAAGATCTCTGGGCTGTCTTAGTGGAGGTATGAGGTACAACTTTATTGTGCAATACAGACAAAGACTTGCAGTATGCTTTCGTAGACTCTTGGACAAGGTGGTGGCAGGTTCTAGTATCAATGATTTTGTTTGTTTTAGGTATTGAGAGGTTTTGCATATCATCTATCTTCTGATAATGATTGAAAAGACTATTAATAGTACCTTCAGGATGGTTTAAAAGCTTTCTAATTTTGGAAAAAGAGCTACTCTTTTGTCTTACAGTAACAATTTGTCCTTTCTCATAGTCTGCAAGATAGCTAATTTTTTAAAGAGATGTTACAAACAGAAACTAAGTGTGACTGTAGTACTGTAATCAGAGCATCTCAAGAAAGATAAATTTAAAGGTTGTGACCCAACTGAACAACTTTAAACTTATTACCAAAAGCTTATATACAAATATAAGAGTAAAGTAAGCAGTAAAACTTAATATTATTAAGGCAAATACTTTACTAAACTAAGGTCTTTAGAGGATATTGATTGTATTAGAGTAGGAGAGTTTTTGTATAGATTTAAGTAGCTAGAATTTATGCAAGGAACTGCTCTATCAGTTTGCTCCAACTCTTTGAGCACAACCTTTTCTTCTAAGAGTTATTTAGCACTTCTCCCACATTACTGTAGATATGCATAGTGTCGATACATTTCAGTCAGCCTCTCCATCATCCAGTATAGTCTCTCTAATGTATCTCAATTACAGCTGTCAGAGTGAAAACTTCTTCACGTCAGTTCCTTACTAGTAGCTAACTATCAAGTCATCTGAGGTTGTAACCGGTACGGGTACTAGGTTCTTTTTGTTTGGTTTCACGGTATCATTAGATACTTGTATTGTTTCGTGTGCTATCGGTTGATACACACATTGTTTTATGTTTGGTTTCAGGGTATCGTTTGATACTTATATTGTTTCGTGTGCTATCAGTTGATACACACATTGTTTTGCAATATTGCTCATACTGGAGATAAGCGATATGCTGTATTTAAAGACCGCTGATTTCCACAATGGAAACAGCAGACTTCTACTTACAGTATTCTTAATATACTTGGTTGAACGGTTACTTCTTTGATCTCCTATTACAACCCGTTTGAAGCCTCCTTTAGCAAGCAGCACTCGCTCCTTGTTGATCAAGAAGCCATCTGCTCCTATCGTACTGCCATATGACTAGGGCCTGACCCGAACACATTACAGAGGTAGTCTACTATTTATGAACACCTTCCCATGTATACTTTATCTATACAAGTCCCTATTGACTTCTTTAGTCAACATGTTCTATTTACTTCTATGCAGCCAAGAGTCTACAGAGACTTCCATAGTATGACATCCAGTATAATGATCCAATAAGTACTACCTATAACTACTACAACTGCAACCACCTCAGTTATTATAAGAATCATGTATTTAGTGTCCTCAAACTTTCCTTACAAAGGCTATAGCATAGGGTACATTTAGGCTTGATAGATAGAAAACTCTTCTAGTTATCCACTAGACTATCTAGGACTATCCTAAGGACCTCTACAGTTAGCTTCCACTATCTCCATCAGTTCTGGTATGCTTTACTCTAAACAGCTTATAGAAGGTACTTCATCTTTTTGCCTATACCCCGTGCTATATTCTGTAAACAGCATATGGTAGGGCAGACAGCCAGAGTGTATACTGTATTATGGGTGTATTACTAAAAGTTACTCTTTACTAGTTTGTATAGAACTTCACTGCTGGTTGCCCATGACATCTGGGCCTTAAAGTGGGGCCAAAGAGGTATGATAGAAATAATACTTTCAAGGTGCAGCTTCTTCAAAGATGTGTGGCTCAACCAATAGCATCCCAGATAATATCAGTTTCTGTGGTTCTATATAGTTTTATGTAATAAATATTCTGGTTATTTTTTCTAAAGTTCTACTAAGACTTTGCAGTATAAGGTAGAATAACTCAAGGTTCTTGACAGGATAACTGGAGTCACATGGCAGGGTAACCTGACTCCCAAGATAGTGTAATCCTACTAGGATATCAGGGTGACTTCAACCTGTTACTTGTACTACTCTATCAGTAAAGTTAGCCACTTGTATCTTTTCTTCAGTTACTTAATCTAGTAGGGTAACTTGCCTACCTAAGGTCTTTAAGTATGCTAATATTGCTGATGTCTATATGCTAGGTATCCAAGTACCTAAGTACCTAAGACCTTAACAGTTTATAGCAGAACCTCAACTATTGGGTACCAGTATGGCAAGTACTTACTTGCCTGCCTGTACCTACTAGTTGACCCCTTGATCATCTTTATAGACATAGGTTCAGATTACTATAATTTATATATACTAGATTGTTACAGACATGTGGTACAAATTGTTTAAGATGTTGAAAGGTTATATACTATGACTTATATTGGAGTCATAGAGTCTTGCATAACTTACCGTTGTAAGTTGCTAATATGTTTTGATTAGTTGAGATGTTTGAGTAACTCACAGTTTTGAGGCAAATGATATTATGACTTTTGCATATGACTCAGATTGTGAGTCATTGGTTTCATGCATGTAATATGATTAGTGTATATCACTATATTCTGAGCAAAATAGATGACTCATAATTATGAGTTACAGGGTTACAGTTGTGTGAAGAGTGAGTATAAATGAGGTTAGAAAAACCCAGAAGAATGAGCTCTTTATACTATTATCTTTGTATCTTCTTACCTGTAATTTTACTATTTACCTAAGTAGTTACATTATATAAATACTCTTACAGGTGAGTTGTCAATGAAGAAGCAGAGAGTGCTTGCCTATCTATATGATAACTAGAAGAATAAGTGTCTTAAAAGATTGAGACACAAGTATTATCACCTGTGCTAGAGAGTACTAATAGGTAGAAAATATTACAAGAGATATAGTAGTTGTACTAGGGTTACAGGTAGGAATATGGTGTTTTGAGGTATTGATCAGTTGCAACTGAAACTATGAAATGATTTATTCAAGTAGTTTAAATAGTACAGTAGTATACTAAGTTAGTATTTGAGATTGTAATTCAGGCTGAATATTTATCTTTTAAAAGATGCCCCAATTAGTTTTAAGTAAAACCTACTTTTTCAATATTAATACAATAGTTTTGGCCACCTATAAATATTGCATTAGGTATGGGGTGCATACTGGAGGGCTGTCTTCTACTACCTACCTATAGCATACTAGTATTCAATATTCAGTAGCATAATTTCTGATTCTTACTTAAAAATACTATCCCAAGAATCGTAATAATTGATAATAGTACTAAGAAGTTAAATTAAAGGTAAGCTATATGAAACTTATTGTATAGTATCCATTCCAGCTTATGCTAATAGATTTCTTCTGAGTATACATTCTCCTTCTTATTATCATCAACTTCAGTTAACTTTATAATATGTTTATCCTAAAGTGCTAGTTATGTATTACTATAATAGAAGCAAATAGCCTCTTGATTGCCAAGAGGTAAACGCTACTTGCTAAAGGTGACTTCAAAAGGGTGTAGTAGGAGATCAAAGAAGTAATTATTCTACCAACTATATTAGAAATACTATTTAGTAGAACTGTTGCAAACTAACGTAATCTATCACAAATTGTATAACCTGCATCTCTCAGTCCTATCTCCACTCCACTGATTTCAGTTTCTCACAGTATACCTATTATTTCAACCATTACCAGAATACTGAGATCCTGGTTGATTTCTTAGTCAATAGTTCCTCTAACCTTTTTTTCTTCAACTTTTCTTCTTTCTCTCCTATGCTACCTGGGCCTAGATCCTCTTTACTGCAATCTGATTACTACAAATACTCTTCTTGATACTTTCTATATCTACTTTCTCCACTATTAAAGATAGACTTGAGCTTAAAGATATCTCTACTCTTCTATCAATTATCTTCTCTAATAACCCAGCATTCATAGGTTATCGTAACCTGAACCTCTATCCATACTGGTAACCAGGCTGTCAACTAGTAGGAATAAGTAGACAAGTAATCGCTTGCCTTATAGGTACCTGATAGTTAGGATTCTCCTGTGAACAAGTGAGACCCTAAGTACTTGAGTACCTAGATACCTAGTACATGGGCATAGACAATATCAGTACACTTAAAGATCTCAGATAGGTAAGTTACCCTACTAGGCAGAGTAACTGAAGAAAGGATACAAGCATCTAACTCCACTAAAGGAATAGGTAGAGTAACTGGGTAAAGTTACCCTGACATCAAGGTAGGATTCCACTACCTTAAGTGTCTGGTTACTCTACCATGAAAGTTGGGTTACCATATCTAAGGCCCTGAGTTACCCTATCTTGCACTATAAAGTCTCTCAGTAACTTTAGGAAAATTGACCAGAATGTTGGTCATGGAAAACTATATATGATTCCCGAATCTGGGATTCTCTATGATACTATTGATTAAGCTACACAGCCCCAAAGAAGCTGTAACTTGGACACAATATTCCTGTCATACCCTTCTGGCCCTTTTTCAAGTGCTAGATATCATAGGCAAATAGTTGTGTAGTTGAGTACAAACTAGCAAAGGAGAACTTTTGTAGATATGCTTATAATACTGTATGTACACTGACTATCTACCCAACTGTAAGTTGTTCCCAGGATATAGAAGAGGGCATAGTAGAGAAGTTGAAGTACCTTGTTGAAGGTGTTCAGAGTAAAACAAATCAGAACTGACAGAGATAGTAGAGGCTAACTATTGGGGTCACTGGGGTAGTCACAGGTAGTACTAAGAACAACTGGGAGGGTGTTACATCTATCAAGCGTAAGTCTGCCCCGATGGTGTAACCACTGTCAGGGAAGTTTGAGGACACTAATAGCTTAATTCTTATCATGACCGAGGTGGTTTCAGGTGTGGTGGTTATGGGTAGCACCTATTGGATGACCTCACCAGTCACTATAAAAGGGGAGTCTCCATAGACCTGTGGCTCAATAGAAGTATATAGGATACATAGATCCACATGGCTAATAGGGACTTGTATCAAAGAACTGTATATCGGAAGGTATTTGTATATTAGTAGACTCTTGCAACTGTCTTGACTGTTAGCTACTGGTAGGATATCAAGGTATATAAATGTTCACTCTGGTGGCCATAATTGAGACACACCGCAGAGAGTGAACTGTATAAGCAGGTTGCCAACTAGAGTGTGTCAACATACACATATCTATGGGGATGTAGAAGAAGTACTGAACAACCTTTAGTGGAGAAGGGTATGCTTGAAGACTTGGAGTAAACTGATAGAGCAGTTTTTAGTATAAATTCTGACTACTTAAATCTATGCGAGAACTCTCCTACTCTAATACAATCAATATCCTCTCAAGACCTTAATTGAGTGAAGCGTTTGGCTGAACAATATTAAGTTTCATTGTTTACTTTACTCTTACATTATATATGATCCTTTGACGATAAGTTTGAAGTTTGTTCGGTGCAGTGGCAACCTTAGGGTCCATGTCTCCTGGAGTGTCCCCATTACATCCCCCTAGAGGTCAAGAACTTAATTCTTTCCTCTAATACCCTAACAAATTCCTCTAGCTGCTTAACAGCTTCACATGATTCTTTGTTCTTGCAAACAAGATAGTGGACAATTCAACCTTGAGACATTTAAGTAATTCCTGTTAAAAGCAAATAGTAAACATTATGGTATAATTGGTTGAATAACATAGTTGTGGTTGGTGGGACAAATAACAATTTCAACTGCTGGAGTTGTTGCAGGCACAGTACCTTATATTCTGATACCTCTTGCTGGATACTTGTATGGCTTCCAAGCGGGTCCAAACGCCCACTGCACCTCACCATCCTATCAGACTACCAAAGAGTGTCTAGGTATAAGTACTGCAACTATCCAGCTTCTAGAGACCGTTGTCAAGAAGATGGGTTGCAAAACTATCTATATTGGGAGCTGAGATAAAATCTTAAAAACAACATCACCTGCTCCTGTTACTATACACAAGAAATCATTTGCCTAATAGAAACCAAAGCGAAACAATTCCAGCTACTTGATATCCTCAACAGAAACTGAAGAGGAATAACACTAATAAGCAGAGAAGGTGGCACCACAGTCTTAAGCCAAAATCACTAAATAGGTATAAAATCATACTCTCAGTAAGTGATTGTTAGTTATGCTATATATGCAGATACAAGCTAATTCCTTTATATGTAGGTAAAACCAAAACAAAGAATTGAATAGAGTTATATCTACTAGTACAAGATAGAGGTTTTAAATTGGTTAAATTACTATTATGTTCAGAATGAGAAATTGAATATAGTGATTAAGTTGCAGTATCTAACATTAGATATGGTAAACAGATTGTTTAAAATTCTGAAAAGCATGATTGGAGGATAAAGCCTGAAGTCATACAACAAATTATTGAGCAGGCAGGTGGTATTCATTCTTCCAAGGACCGTGTAAGCTTTGTATGCTTATGGCTGGACATGGAGTAAAAGCTATTCAATACATTTATGATTTGTCAGAAACAAGAGTATCTTGTTAGGGATGGCTGGTCTCATAGAAATGCAAAAGAGCTTTGGAAAGCTATATGTTCAGATCTTCTGCAAGGGTTATTTGTGTTTTCATAAGAGTAGTTTCACAAATATCTTGCATGATACTAAATAGTGTTACAATTTGTGACCAATACTATGCAATTACTACCTATAAACTATAGATAGTAAATCTTAACTTGGCTACAATTTAATCAATGGAACTATATCCTCACACCCCTGATTTCATGATCTAAGCACCTACTAGGTTTTCCAAATTGCAGTCTACTCTTATTTCACTATATATACAATAATGATCAAGGTGGAATACCAGAATATTAGAAATACAATATAGATGAAACTCCTCTTCCATGGGAGTATTTAGTGGGCTGGACCTATGGTGTTAAAAGAGCAAAAACAATATGGTCGAAGAGTGCAAAGTACGGTTACTATGAACATTAATGTACACTTTTCTTATCCATTTTTGCAGATGGTATTCTACGTGTTCCTTTGATTCTCATTTTCACTGTCAGTTCTGCTGTCAAGATTCAGGAAAGAGAATCACATCAATAGAACAAGCGTGTTCATATTTAGTTTTCACTGATAGGATAGATGAATGAAGGGCTATTTACCAAGTTTATTTTACAGTTTCTGGTACCAATTTTTAGAAAGCAACATGTTTTATTTGTTTTTAATCATTATCACACCTACCTTATGTCCTCAGTTATCCAAACCTACTACAATAACTGAATTACACCCTCACTCATTCTAGTAGGAACTACACTATTAACTCAACAAGTCGATATTGCTTTAAATAAGCCTTTTAAAGACTTAATTAAGGACTTCACAGAGGAAATTAGAGAGCAAAAAGAAGCTATAATAAAAGATGTTGAGTGATAGAGTACCGGCCAATACCACATTGTTATAACAGAGACTGTTGGGAGAGCATAGGAGGAGTGACACATATATCAGTCACATCAGAAAATTATTATCAAATCCTTTTGTGATACGGGAATACTTTTACCTGTTGATAGCTCCTCTAATCACAAGCTTAATATTAAAGGCTTTGGTCCTAGTGAGCTTTCTATAGGTAATTGGATACAGTTAGAGGAGGAAATGGGATATGGGGTATAATTTGAGGAAGCAATAGGATATGGGGTATCTGAGAGTGAAAATGCAGAACTTTCAGTGCCCATAGATACAGAAGATAGTAGGGCAGAATTTGCTATTTTTGATGAGGTCTAGCTGGAATACCTGTAAACAATGTAGTAGTGGAGTAAGAAGATTTGCTTGAGACCTTTTTGATAGCATTTGCTATTATTATACAGAGTTATATTTGGTAGATAGTATTATTGGTTTTGGGATGGCTTAGTTTTAGTGTCTTCTGTTTATAGTATAGCTTGATATCGATTTCATACTTGCACTGCTAAGTTGAAGTCACATACCTAAAACTAGCGGTAATCGCTATACTAATACAAAGCAAGTAATGTGGTGTATGCAGTACTGAATATAGTTCTCAGAACAACGATGTGAGCTATAGAAAAAAGCTACCACGAAGTGAAGTCTTCTGAAAATTACCTCAATGAAATGAGTATATACAATGATCACATTGACAAAAATAGAAAGAAAAATGCAATAACAAAGAGGAGATAATGATTACAATAGCATCCCCTCACCTAGGGACCTGTAAGTATCAAGTCAATGAATAATTCCAACTAACAAATAAAGAATAGCACCTCGTACTGGCATATCTGGAACCTATACTATCTTGTATATAAACTACGAAGTTGGAGTAATAAGATCAGGCAAAGGCAGTAGTACCACGATTGCAGAATCCGACTAAAGTAAGATAGAAAGAACTTGGTTTTATACTTCTAGCTAATGAACGCAAAAGACAAGAGATATATAAAGACAAAAATTGAATACAACGAAATTGTTATTTCATTCCTCTACCAATCACCATATATATATCTATTCTATTCCATTTCCATATCCATCTCCTACTCTCTTTCAGACCCTTATACGAACAAAAAAACGAACTTCTTAAAGAACCTCCACTACTCCAAAGCTCCCAAGATCCCACATATTCTGCACTATAGCCTCCACAAAATACAAAAGGGACTTCTCCACTCTACCATTGTCCCTTCTTTGTTTCCTGCCTTTCTATAGCTCTCCTGCCCACTCCTACCCTTCTCTAGCAATAAGCAGTAACAAGCAACAACCTCAGTATGACAACTGCTGGCAACAGCTTCTGGGTGGTAATGAGTGACAAAATTGGTAAAGAGAATGGTTGTTATATAAATAGGCAATAGCGGATAAACAGATAATAGTGTAAAAGTGGGGAAGAAAGATAAATATAGATAATAGAGAGTGGTAGTGAATAAAGACAACAAAGTGCATAGCAGGTAGTAGGGGTAAGCATGCCAAGCAGCACTCCACGATTTTCAACATCTCTAGTTATTCAAATTATTCCCTCCATGATGTAAAATAACTTGTTGATGTTTCATATGAAACGAAGAACATTTCTGATTGATTAACTCTACTGGAAGGTCTTCTCAAGCTCTTACAAAAGTTGTCTTTATGGAGTCAACAGTCTCTTGACCTGTACTAACCCATTGCTATGTAGATATCTCAACTTTGTTATAGTCCTAAAGAGGCTCAATCTGGTTTAGGTTGGGAGATTTGGAGGGCTAATTGAGAGTAATAATTCCTCTCCTAAGTTGCTTTTCTTTATTCACTCTCCCTGCTGTTTGATATACTAGTATGTTATTCTCCCATAGATATGTAAGTGATGTACCCATCTTTTATTGTATCGTATCAATCCATGGGTATAACTTCAGACATAGTACTCTTTCCTGGTAGCAGACCCAATTTATCCTACTAGTACCTGTAAAGTGATATTGTTTTTCCTTAAATGGCTGCTCAAGTTTTTGTCGTTTATACTTATATCTTCCTATTCTCAATTCCTCAATATTCGTTTGCTCAATTGCTGTATTATACTCAACCAAGGACTCATATTACTATGTTTCAGAGATATATGCCTGTACCTGATTATAGGCCTGGCAGTTATATTGTGGCTGATTTTCCTTATTAATAATCTCTTGCAACTGCGGTTTCTCCTCTTCTCAGTCTTGCACCCAAATGTAACAGAGTTCTTTTTGACCAAATATAATAGCTCCACTGATCATTACTAGGATTGGTTGCTTCTTGTTATCCCTATCATGAATTGTATACTTATTGGAATCTACTCCAATATATTGTGAAACATTCCTTACTCGCCATAGAAAATTAAACTCAACCCAGGTCTTATCAGTAAATACAATTGTATTTACTGCTATATGGAGAGCCATATGGGCAAAGACAAGCCATGCCTCAATTTATGGGGCAGAAAGAGAATATTTATATACCACATGCTACTGAAAAATTTGATGCTATATCTGAAATACCTCCTTAAGAGTTGAATGAGCAGCCACAATCTTAAGCTCCTTTACAATCTCTGGAAATGGCTTTAGCCAGTGATCCGTGTCCTTTTGACTTAGATCCTGAAGAGCAATTGACCCTGAAGAACTATCAGGAAACACTTTTGCATTTTCCCCTCTATGGCTATTCTCCAAACATGCTAAAACATCATCAAAATCTCCTGAGTCCGAGGCCCACTTCTGCACAATACAATTAACCTTTTCTTTTTGATATTACCAAGTTTTATTACCTTTGCTCTATGTACAATGTCCATTGCAGTCCTCTTCTTCACCCCCAGTTTCACCTCTATCTTTGTAAAGGACATATTTGGTTGCCAGTTTAACGATAAAATAGCTGCTCGTTTCAGCAAAGGGACTCTTGGGGAACTTCCAACTCCAGCATGAGTGAATCGCATGTTGAAGAACCAAGGACTCAGAAAAGGTAATTCTTCTGCGGGGGTAGGAAATTTGTAATGATTTGGAGTATATTGAGTGGCAGTTTCCTCCTACTTGAGTTCATTCACAGCACATACCCGGACTCATACTACTGAATTCAGTACCACACTCATCATGTCATCCTGTTTCCTATTGGTACAGCGATCACTACCAGTTTTGGGTGCGCGACTTCAACTCGGCGGCGCGAGTACGTGTTCCTCTTGGCAACGGTCTCTATAAGCCGAGTGGCTCAGTCACTACTGGGGGCACGACAAAACTGGGCGGGTGACGAATAGGGGTACCGGTATTTGACCGCCAGAAAGTTTATTCGTTAAAGTAGGGTAACAAATATTTGCCTGTTACTGATCCCTATTGGTCACCCGCCCAGTTTCGTCGTGCCCCCAGTAGCGACTGTCCGAGTACAGTACTGTACTGTACTGCCCCGGACTGGCTGCCAGCCAAATTCAACCCAAATCTACGGCATCTATCCCGCTGTCAAAATTTAATGATGTAACCGCCGTCCACCCCAAAACATCTTGACACTTCTCCCCTCCTCCCTGACTTAGTCCCAACTATATCATTCATGGAGCTCCTCACTCTCATGGCGCGGCGGCATCGTTCCTCTCGTGTCCCACTACGGGCAGTGCTTTCCTATAGCCTCTCTATCACCAGCCCAGCAGCACATTTTCACCCATCTGGCAATTCCCCTATAGATACTGCTACTCCCCTCCTTCTTAGCATACCCGATCATCGGCACAAGCTTATCACCACTCCTCCAACCCCATTATCGCGAGTACAAATTTCTTACTGCTACTATTCTACCATATCCGAGCAAACCGTTTCGAATCAACTTATCGGCATCCCTGCCTACGGGAACGATCATACTCCTTACCGCCCTCCGCGCACGAAGCACCATACTCGATTAGCTTACAGTACCGGTGGTCTATCGTTAGTCTAAACCTCTGGGTATTACATCACATCCATCATGCCCGCTGTTCCACCACCGTTCCTGAACGGAACCCTTCTACTTCGATCCAACCAACAAAGCGATGACAAAAGTTTCACCCCTACGGTAATCGGAGTTGTTGGGACCTTCCTAGGTATACTTGTTATGATTATTCACCAGACCTCTCTGGGGTCCCTCTGGACCCTTCTGAAGTCCCTCCGGACTTTTCTAAGGTCGCAAGTCCAAAGTTTGGTGCCCTATTTTCCAACCTCGCCTTCCACCCATGTATAACCACCCCTCCTTGCTATCGTTAAATAGATTAATATTATCTTGTTCTCACAATCGCCTACGAGTACAGCTACTCCTTAGATCCGTTCCCCCGGACCTCCCTATCGCTCTCCCGGACCCCCCTATCGCTCTCCCAGGCCCCCCACCAGCAACTGCTACCCCGCCCGCAGAGATTGCTAGTCTCGTTCCTGTTCCCGCATCTGGTACCACTCCCACACCCACTCCGCAGGCCCCAATTTTAGCATCTTTAATTTCATTTTTTCACCTTTTTTATTTGTATTTGTTATATTTGGTTAGCTCCGTTTTTCCCTCGTGTCGTTTGGTTTTTTCATTTTCTCCCGGGCGGCCCGAAGCAGCAACATTCCTTGCCAGGCACACTAGACCTGTCCTGGAGAAATTTGAGCCTCGTTTTTTGCCGAGAATATTTGGGCTCACCGAGGATGCTGAGCCACCTGTGCACTGAATTGGCAGAAGATCCCCTTTTCTGCTCAATCTTTCACGATGTATGATATATTGTAGCTTTTCAATTGCACTCGAGTATATGATATCATACAAGTAAGAGTACACACGCCCAACATCATATCCACCCACGGAGACCCACCACACACCCGGCCATAATCGGCTGCGGCTCTGCGGCTTTCGAATGGGATACACCTTCCCCCTCGGGTTGAAATCCACCCCCCTTGCGCTGCAAAGTCGCGCAGCCATCGCTCCTGATCCCTGCGAACTGCGCTGGCAACGCTTTGACCCTTAGTGTGGTAGGGTTAGGGTTGATATTGCCGGGGATTTTATTAGTCATGAGAAGAGAGGGTGAGGGAGATATTACAATTCAATCAGATAAGATGGGGGAGGTCTTTTTTGGTGTGCCCTACGCGAGAAAGTGGAGGGCGGATTATAGCCGAGGTTTTTAATTCTCAGCAGTGTTAAATTTACTGTGGATGGAACGGGGTGGATATGGTATGATTGTATCATACGGCGTTGCGTTTTTCAGACCGATTCCCCCGCGCGATCTTTGAGGTGGTGGATCACGGGCTACCGGTATCCATCGTTCATCATCATCACGAGCACGGAACGGCACAAAACCGGTGTTTGGCTTATTACCGTGCGACCGCAAAGGGACTATCGTGCGGGATATAGGGTAACCGGACCCAGAGCCACTCGCAGCTGAGGTTCCCCAGCCCTCGCCGGGTTAATATTGTAACGACGACACGTCTGCGCTCTCTCCACGTCTTTCCGCCCATCCTGTCCATCCGACTGGCTGGCTGGTTATTGCGCTGCGCAGTAGCCTAACCCCCGCCCTCGGGCCGATGGGGGTGGAAAGTCGGGACCAACGAGAAGGGGAGGTATCAGCTGTGAGGTGTTCCCAAGTTACTGGGTGGGATGGAGGTCCCGCATGCCGTGCCCGAGCACTCTTGCCTACCATCGACATTCATTGCTTGTAACAGGGGTTCCATAGCAGATGGTGATGATGATGATGATGATGAAGTTGCGGATAGGTCTAGATCTGGCGTTCTGGATCTGGCGTGAAAACGTGTACTGTATCGTTCGAGCGCAGTGGCGTATGGTACTCGAGTACTCGAGTAGATAGATAATTTAGTCTACCATCTGGTTCGACGAGTCTGGGGGAGGGGTATACCGGTAATATATATACGCACGTATATATATATATATATACATATATATTTCTATGCGCACACCTGCCCGCCCAGCGAATGATGTGTGGGTATTCTGTCGGGGTGGTATGGTGGGTTCGATGAAGAAGGGTGGTGAGCGTATGATATTGTATGGGGGGTGTTGTTGGCCGATAGGTGTTGGATCAACTTTCGTTTCACTCTACTCGGGTATTGTACCGGTATGTATGATACTCAGCTTTTGCACTCGAGATAATAATGCCGGACCCAGACAATGCGGAGCACTCTGACACGAGCAGACTATTGCCTCCACGCGATTCGCTGTAATCCCCCCCCCCTTCACTCCTCCTTACGTCCACCATATGTCATATCATACATGCCGCACCAAACCTCCCTTCACATGCCCGACCAGGCATGCCATTCCCCACAACCCTCTCGACTCGCACCAGCGTAGACTACGGCTATGGTCTTCATATCATACCCAATAACGTAACCCGGTCGGTTTCGGTCGGCATGTACCTTATGGGTCATCCAGAATCATCCCCTCTCCGTCCACCCATCCACCCAACCGCAGGTGATCTACTGAGAGACCACCGCACCTCCAATCTGACCACCACCACCACCACCACCACCGCTGCCTCAGCCTCACAGGAAAATTGGGCGAAACGAGACTTGAGAGAGAAAAGGGGGTGGGGTGGGGTGGGGGAGGGCAATACAAGATATTATATACTCGGGCACTCGTATCAAGATACTAGCATCAACGGGTATTGATACCCTTCCTCTGCACGTATATTTCTGCAGGATAAACTTGCATCTCATGGATAGGACTTTTGGCGGGGGGCGTGATGCGGGCGTCTTCTGTCAACGGTATGATTTCACATGATTTCACATGTCATACTGTCGTAGGGCTGAAGATAGGCAGCACTGTTTGCGGTGTTGGTGGTGTTGGTGGTGTTGGTGGTGGTGGTGGTACTGAGGACCGGTGGTGGTGTCAGACGGATCCCGGTATTCGAGTGGTACAGTACGGTGCTCGAGTACAAGAAAGCGGGGGAGAGAGAGGGTACTTGTACGAGTGGTCTACGATATTGGGTCATATGATAGCGGGCGCTTGCTACAGCTGATTTCATTTCATTTCACGAGGGGTGATTAGATTAGTTGAATTCCGCTCGGGTCTGAGGGGGAGATTTATTTGTGGGACCTTGCATCGGTGGGAATGAAGGGAGGGGGGGCTCGGTTTGAGTGTTATGAGCAAATGGTATGCAGCGGGATGATAGTCTACCGATATCCGAGGAGGAGGAGGAGGGCACCGGTATTACAAAGGGTGAGTCGAGTAATTCAGGAAATTGTTCATTTCTTTCTTTTTGTTATGTATGAGTCTGTTTGGCATTTTTTCAGGGGGGTATTTAATGGATGGGTGATCCGCTGTTCAGGGGGTTTGCTGGCTACTGGAAGGTACCGGTGTTTGCTATTAAGCGGTATTCTTTCGGTCCTTCATTCCTGAGTTCGTAGTATCATACTTTATCCACCTATCCATCTGTATCCTACCGTCCTAATTAACCAAACAAACCATGTCACAATCACCCCCCGAACGAGCCCCCGCCGTGCCGAATGGCCCCCCGCATCCTCCCCTCCCGGCTTCCACGCCCCAACCGCCAACCCAGCAAACAGTTCATTCACTTCCCCACGAGATCCTCCAAGCTGACCCCGCGGCCTTCGCCAGGGGCGGCGTCCCCCTCACCGAGAACGACTACGCCCACTCCTCGGCCGATACCGGTGCTGCCGAAAATGCTAAATTCCCGCGGATCTCGCGGCCCGTGCCCATGATGAGGGTTGAGTACGACGTTGTGGTTGTGGGCAGTGGGTACGGAGGTGCCGTGGCTGCTTCGCGGATGGCGAGGGCCGGGAAGAGCGTTTGTGTGCTTGAGCTTGGGAGGGAGCGGTGGCGTATGTTGTCTCCTTCTTGGGAATGTGTTGGAGTGAGAGCTGATGATGGTGGGGCTTAGCGGGGGAGTATCCGGTGGGATTGCTACAGGCGACGCCCGAAGTTCATGTTTCTGGGAATATAGGGAAGAATGGGGAGCCGGTTGTTGATGCTACCGCCGGGGACCCGACCGGATTGTACCACTTAGTTCTTGGGGAGGGGCAGAATGCTTTTGTCGCTAATGGTATCGCTAATCTCCCCTTCCTCCCCTTTGCCTGATAGTAATTCCTGTGGTTGAATGCAGGACTCGGCGGGACCTCCCTTCTCAACGCAAACATTTTCCTCCCGGCGGATAAGCGTACCCTGCAGCTCCCGGCGTGGCCGCAGGAGATTTCTGCCAATCCGGCGTCTCTGGATATATGTTCGTCTCTGAGTGCTCCTCCTTGTGGTCGTATGGTGTCGCTCGACTGACTTGAAAAGACTATTCTCGTGCGGCTGGTGTGCTACAGCCAGTGCCCTATCCGGATGACTTTCCGCAACTGAAGAAGTTGAGTCTTCTGGAAAGGCAGGCGGAATTGATGGGACAGAGGGACCAGTTTTACCGTCCGCCCCAGACTACCTCTTTTACGAACGGTTTGAATAGTTCGGGGATTGAAATGCGTGCTTCCACCCTCTCGGGCCAAGACTGCACAGGTGTCAATGATGGGAGTAAAGGAAGTGTATTAATGAACTACCTCCCCGACGCCTGGAATTGGGGGGCAGAACTGTAATCCCCCTCTCCCCCATAGGTCAAGGGATCTCACTGATTATCGCAGCTTCTGCGAATGCGAAGTCCGCTACGTAAAACGTGATCCGGGCAATAATGCCTGGCTCGTCCTCTTCGCCTGGCACGGCGACAAGCGTGCGAAATTCGAAAACTTCCATACGGAACTGATGTGGGTGAAAGCCCGGGAATTTGTCTTCCTCGGCGCCGGTGCACTGGGTACTACGGAGATCCTCCTGCGTAGCCGGGATCATGGCTTGAAAACTAGTCCCGAGATCGGTCGAGGAATGAGTGGTAATGGAGATATCCTCTCGTTCGGGTATAATACCGATTTCGAGGTAAATTCCATCGGGCGGGAGAATCCCGGTAACCATCCTCCGGTTGGACCGGCCATTACCGGGGTTATTGATATGCGCGATACCATGCCCGATGTTTTGGATGGGTATGTTCTTGAAGAGGGAGCGGCGCCCCAGGCACTGGCAAAGCTGCTGCAGGGGATGTTGGAACTTATGCCTGGGAAGGTGTATCCAGAGAATTTTGGCCTTACGGAGAAATTGCGACATTTGTTTTCTCGCGCCGAGGCGAGATTGTTAGGACCGTATACCCCCGGTGGATCGGTCAATCGTACTCAGATCTACCTTATCATGTCTCATGACAGTAACGAGGCGACGCTCACGCTTGAGAATGGAAAGCCGTATTTGAGGTTCTTAGGGGTTGGTCGCAGCGCGCATGTTAAGGAGTTGAACGAGATGTTGGCGAAGGCTACGTCGAAGATTGGAGGGACGTTGATCAATTCGCCGTTTTATTCACTGCTTGGGGAGGAGGAGATTACGGTTCACCCTATTGGCGGGGCCAATATGTCTACTGATGGGACTGGAAGGAATGGTGTTACTAACCATTTAGGAGAGGTATTTACCGGTGCGAGTGAAGACGTGCATCCCGGACTTGTAGTTGTTGACGGGAGTGTGATACCTTGTGCTCTTGGAGTCAATCCTTTCGCCACTATCACTGCTCTTGCGGAGAGAAGTGTAGAGGGGGTGGCTGCAAAGCGACAGATCGGGATCGACTACACCACCCGCAACCCCCGTCTGAACCTTTTCGAGCCTCCGATGCGCAGTTTCCCGCTCCCAAGGGATATGGCAAGAGCCCAACACGCCATATCCTCGGCCGCTGGAAAGAGCGGAATCCGCTTTACAGAGGTGATGGAAGGATATCTATACATTGGTGATGACATCGAAGACTTCCAAGTCGCGGCCGACGCCGCTCGGGGGTCCTCAACCTCCGCACGCTTCCTCCTTTCCGTCGATAGCTACAGCACCCAGAATCTTATTGAGCGATCCGATCACGCCGCGCTTGCAACTGGAACCTTTGCATGTGGAGCACTAAGTAGAGACCCGTTTATGGTTCTCCGTGGCGAGGTGCAGTTCTTTTCCTTGGATACTGATGTCGCTGATGGAAAGAACTTGGCGTATAAGCTTGACTTGGTCAGCTCTGATGGGAAGCTCTTGCATTTCAACGGGTATAAGACCATAGACTCGAAGATGGCATTCTCGGCTTCAAAGACTTGGAAGGCTACGACCACGCTCTATGTCACGCTAACTAGGCCAGATAAAACGGTTGTAGCAAGGGGCGTGCTAACCATCCCGTGGAGAAATTTCGTGTCTGAACTCGCTAGTTTCGGACAGACTGGTAGTACCGCCTCGGGAAGGATCGGTGCGACCATGGACTTTCTCGGGTACTTTGCCAGCCAGACGGCGGGGTACTTCTTCAGCCCACTCAGAGCGCTCCAGTACCCAACGCTCACGACAAATGGGTATTACCAAAAGCAGCCACCGACCGAAATCGTGACATTGACGGCACAGGACGGGATTCAGACGTTCATGCACGTCTACACCCCAGAGTCCACGCCCGGCTCGCGCCAAAATAACCAAAACGGAATAAACGACAGGCTGCCGCCAATTCTCATGATCCCAGGTGCAGCGGTAGACTACCAGGTAACCCCCTTCCCAAATCACGTTCCATCACTCGTGCTAACAAGGTTTAGATCTTCGCCCTCCCCACGATCCCCACGAACGCGGTGGACTACTTCCTCGCCCGCGGTCACACAATCTACATCCCAACGCACCGTGTGGGCCGGACTCCGCTAGCCAAGTCCACGCATACCACCTTCTCTGCACGCCTAGACATAAAAGCCGCGCTGGAGCATATCCGCCGCGAATCACCCTCGCAAGTATATGTAATCGCGCACTGCGCCGGCAGCATAGCCCTGGGGTGCGGCCTCCTCGATGGGACCATTCCAGCTAGTTGGCTGAGGGGTCTAACAGCCAGTCAGGTGTTCATTTCCCCTCGCTTCGCTAAAACGAACATGCTGAAAGCGCGCCTACCCCTGCCACTGCCAAGAGTGTACTCGAAGGTTGTGGGGGAGTACTTTGATTGCACGACCTCACCTACAGACGCTCTGCCTCAACGTCTCATGAACCAACTGCTCCGCTTTTACCCCGTTGGCTCCAGCGCCGAGATGTGTAATTCCGCCGTGTGTCACCGGTCGGAATTGGCCTTTGGCAGGCTGTGGTCGCACAGTGGGCTGAACGAAGCTACGCATGCGAACTTGGGGAATTTCCTGGGCGGGACGAACATGCGCTGTTTGATGCACCTAATGCGCATGGGGAGCAGCGGGTACGTTATGGATGACGAGTTCGCCTCACTAATCACCGGAGTCGGACTAAGGCGGCTGGAGGGCCTGAAGGTGCTGTTTGTGCAGGGTGGGAAGAATGCGGTTTACGAACCGGAGAATACACTCACGAGCTATGAGTTGCTTAGGGAGGAGTTTGGGAGTGCTGGGGTTGGGAGGATTGTTTTGTGCGTTCATGTCTTCTCGCTTCGTGGTTCTTGGGGGTGGTGGTGAATGCTGACTTTTGTATAGTGAGAATCGCGGACATTTGGATTGCTGGATGGGGAAGAACGCGTACACGGATGTTTACCCTGCCGTTGCGAATCATATTGATGAGGTTATGAGTGGTGGTATTACCGGTGGGGCTCCGGGAAAGAGCTAGTTTGCCGGAGGTCCTGGAAGGATGGGAGATGGGTGGTGATGACGTGGTGCCGGGATACGGGGTGAAGTGATGCGGATTACTTTTTTCTTTTTGCGTTGGTAATGGATAATGAGGTTTTAATCGTACTTTTGAATTTAATAATTTATTGTTGTGTCGTGCCAAGATGAGGGAAAATGCACTGGCGGAACTTTATCTCCCGCGGTAAGTTTCCGAATGGGGGACTGTGGGCAGCTCAGCATGGCTGGCTATACCAATTAGTTGACTAAACTTATACCCTTACCGGCCCTTTCGGTCTCTGTAGCACTCTCTCGCTAACCGTGAAAACAAAGGGAGAAAACATGTCATCATGGGCAATCACTCGTAAACTCAACTCCATCGCGATGGCGGGGGTAGGGGATTAAACCGCAATGAACAGGACATTACCCAGCCATCCTACAACGGCCCGACAAGGCGTGATACTGGCCAATCATGCTAGAGTATCATAATAAAGCCGCCCGGAGTCCCCACGAAACGCGGAAACGCGGAAAAAGAGCATGTAGGCCGTTGATGTGAATGTGCTATCAAACCCATCCGCAGGGGGTTTTTGGGAAGTACCATACATCTCGGAGAGAATCCGTGTACCACCACCAGGATGATAAGACTGGGATTTCGGGCTGNACCATATGTCATATCATACATGCCGCACCAAACCTCCCTTCACATGCCCGACCAGGCATGCCATTCCCCACAACCCTCTCGACTCGCACCAGCGTAGACTACGGCTATGGTCTTCATATCATACCCAATAACGTAACCCGGTCGGTTTCGGTCGGCATGTACCTTATGGGTCATCCAGAATCATCCCCTCTCCGTCCACCCATCCACCCAACCGCAGGTGATCTACTGAGAGACCACCGCACCTCCAATCTGACCACCACCACCACCACCACCACCGCTGCCTCAGCCTCACAGGAAAATTGGGCGAAACGAGACTTGAGAGAGAAAAGGGGGTGGGGTGGGGTGGGGGAGGGCAATACAAGATATTATATACTCGGGCACTCGTATCAAGATACTAGCATCAACGGGTATTGATACCCTTCCTCTGCACGTATATTTCTGCAGGATAAACTTGCATCTCATGGATAGGACTTTTGGCGGGGGGCGTGATGCGGGCGTCTTCTGTCAACGGTATGATTTCACATGATTTCACATGTCATACTGTCGTAGGGCTGAAGATAGGCAGCACTGTTTGCGGTGTTGGTGGTGTTGGTGGTGTTGGTGGTGGTGGTGGTACTGAGGACCGGTGGTGGTGTCAGACGGATCCCGGTATTCGAGTGGTACAGTACGGTGCTCGAGTACAAGAAAGCGGGGGAGAGAGAGGGTACTTGTACGAGTGGTCTACGATATTGGGTCATATGATAGCGGGCGCTTGCTACAGCTGATTTCATTTCATTTCACGAGGGGTGATTAGATTAGTTGAATTCCGCTCGGGTCTGAGGGGGAGATTTATTTGTGGGACCTTGCATCGGTGGGAATGAAGGGAGGGGGGGCTCGGTTTGAGTGTTATGAGCAAATGGTATGCAGCGGGATGATAGTCTACCGATATCCGAGGAGGAGGAGGAGGGCACCGGTATTACAAAGGGTGAGTCGAGTAATTCAGGAAATTGTTCATTTCTTTCTTTTTGTTATGTATGAGTCTGTTTGGCATTTTTTCAGGGGGGTATTTAATGGATGGGTGATCCGCTGTTCAGGGGGTTTGCTGGCTACTGGAAGGTACCGGTGTTTGCTATTAAGCGGTATTCTTTCGGTCCTTCATTCCTGAGTTCGTAGTATCATACTTTATCCACCTATCCATCTGTATCCTACCGTCCTAATTAACCAAACAAACCATGTCACAATCACCCCCCGAACGAGCCCCCGCCGTGCCGAATGGCCCCCCGCATCCTCCCCTCCCGGCTTCCACGCCCCAACCGCCAACCCAGCAAACAGTTCATTCACTTCCCCACGAGATCCTCCAAGCTGACCCCGCGGCCTTCGATATGGTATGATTGTATCATACGGCGTTGCGTTTTTCAGACCGATTCCCCCGCGCGATCTTTGAGGTGGTGGATCACGGGCTACCGGTATCCATCGTTCATCATCATCACGAGCACGGAACGGCACAAAACCGGTGTTTGGCTTATTACCGTGCGACCGCAAAGGGACTATCGTGCGGGATATAGGGTAACCGGACCCAGAGCCACTCGCAGCTGAGGTTCCCCAGCCCTCGCCGGGTTAATATTGTAACGACGACACGTCTGCGCTCTCTCCACGTCTTTCCGCCCATCCTGTCCATCCGACTGGCTGGCTGGTTATTGCGCTGCGCAGTAGCCTAACCCCCGCCCTCGGGCCGATGGGGGTGGAAAGTCGGGACCAACGAGAAGGGGAGGTATCAGCTGTGAGGTGTTCCCAAGTTACTGGGTGGGATGGAGGTCCCGCATGCCGTGCCCGAGCACTCTTGCCTACCATCGACATTCATTGCTTGTAACAGGGGTTCCATAGCAGATGGTGATGATGATGATGATGATGAAGTTGCGGATAGGTCTAGATCTGGCGTTCTGGATCTGGCGTGAAAACGTGTACTGTATCGTTCGAGCGCAGTGGCGTATGGTACTCGAGTACTCGAGTAGATAGATAATTTAGTCTACCATCTGGTTCGACGAGTCTGGGGGAGGGGTATACCGGTAATATATATACGCACGTATATATATATATATATACATATATATTTCTATGCGCACACCTGCCCGCCCAGCGAATGATGTGTGGGTATTCTGTCGGGGTGGTATGGTGGGTTCGATGAAGAAGGGTGGTGAGCGTATGATATTGTATGGGGGGTGTTGTTGGCCGATAGGTGTTGGATCAACTTTCGTTTCACTCTACTCGGGTATTGTACCGGTATGTATGATACTCAGCTTTTGCACTCGAGATAATAATGCCGGACCCAGACAATGCGGAGCACTCTGACACGAGCAGACTATTGCCTCCACGCGATTCGCTGTAATCCC
>PYWC01000022.1:6438-164141 GCA_003182015.1 Tuber magnatum | reverse complement strand
ATATTCTTTGCACAACTTAGATATGTGAAAGCATTAAGGTAAATATATATTAAAAATTATAAAAAAAATACTAAATACAAAAAAAAAAATTCAAAAAGAAAACCCCCAAGTTCACCAGTGAGTATGGCCTCCAGAAGCAGTGGTAATGGCCTGTTTTCTTTCAGGCATTGAATTAACAAAAGTTAAAAGATGAACTTCTGAAATCCTAGCCCATTCCTCCTATATCACCTCCCCCAATTCCTTCTGATCCCTATGGCTGAGGATGCTGCTTGTTTAATTTATGTTGTAGAATAAACTAAATGTTTTCAATTAGGTTTGGATTCAGGAAAACAGGAGGCTAGTTAAGTTTAGGAATACCATATTGCCCTCAGATACATTGGATATGATGTGCTCAGTGAGCAGAAGCTCTATCCTCCATGAGCTGGGTATCCTCGGTCTTGAAATTCCGCTGGCGGTTATTGATATGCGTGCCTGGCTTTTTCCTGGACCATGGTGGCTTATGTTTGCCCTGATAACTGCATGGCAAGGGAGTGACGGTGTCTTGTTACTTTCTTTGTGAACTTGTAAACACTACTACGACCCTGACAGCGTTGACTTTGGAAAGCTGAGAAGAGGGGAGATTAGCGCTATACCTTCGCTACGAGAGGGGATGATTAGGGACCTGTTCGTAATCCTACGCGTGGGATGTTGGGAGTCTTGTCAGACATTTACTCCCTGTGTGTGTGGGGGGGGGGGGAGGAAGGGGAACACTGGACTTGTCGAGACTGGGGAAAATTGGTGGTTGGGTTGATATTGGTGTTCTATAATATTGTGTCCTAGCTAGGGAACTGTATTGTTGCATGACGCCTGGAGGTTCCCTTCGTGAGTGAAGAGTACATATGGCTTTCCTGAAGTAGAGGAAGAAGGAAAAAAAGTTGCTGGAATTATCTTATCAATGATCAAGATTTCGCGCGAGATTGTTGAAGAGCTTGGTGGGGGGGGTTTGCCCTCTGGTATGAAACCTTTTTAATTTCACGCTTTTATATGGTTGGTCCCCTATGGGTGGCTCACAGCATTAAGTTAATCATAGTATTACTCGTTTTTTTTTTTTCAATGTTGTACAAAGTCCTGGGGACTACCTAGCCCTCCCTTGCTCCATCGGGGGAGGGAATAACTGGACCGAGGAGGTTTGGTATCATACCATCGGAATATAAAGAACGAGGTTTCGTATTTCCAAAAAAAAAAAAAAAATATTATTAATCTCCGCCGGGGTTTTATCCCGGGTTGGGAAATAGATGGGGGAAAGTTCCTACATCCAGGATGGTAATGGGAGGTTTGATACCTTATCATGCGGTGGAGATAGGCTCAATGCACGAACGTAAGAGTTTCCATTATTCGCTAACTATTCTTTAACCCCCTTAGACTTCTAGTGTGAACTTTCCCGGTATGATATGAGGAGGGGCTGACAGTGAACACGAGGAAGAAGCGGAGCAAAAAAAACAAACAAAAAAAACAATATATACCGATGGTAGCAGGCCCCTTTTCTCGCTACTCTATCCTTATGTTCTAGAAATTCGGACAACGATACCTACTCGGACGGGAAAGGGAAAATGTGCTATTTCTCTATGTATGGAAGAGCAACGAAGGACCTAACTATGTATCGCCAAGACAGACAGCGGAATGTCGTCGTTCGGCACTTTACTCGCTCTCTGACAAAGTATAGCATAGTCAGTTTTGTTGTCGTATCATAATTCCGTTCGTGCCCGGTGACATAACCCAAGTCACCCTGACCCACATGGCTCACCATACTACTACTACTACCGCCACCACATTTTCGCAAGAAAATTAGTAAAAAAAAAATCAGTCATCATACGTAGGTGCTAATCGGGCCGAAAAAAAAATTCCCCGAACACTATCATATCGGTATTTTCGAGACGTTGCCGACGACAAAGCCACCGGCGGGAGGGTTCACATATCTCCCCTGCCGTGATGATAATATTATGATACTTTCCACCTCCCGGTGCTAACACATCCTAGCAGGGAGGGAGAACATGACAGGGCAAGAGGGGCAGGGGTGAAGAGGGGAAAAAGGATCCAACATCAGACTTTTTGTTAAATAATAACCACGATACCGATAATCCCTGATAAGTGCAATGACATATTATATGATCGGGAGTGCTATGGTAATAGTATTCCTGACGTACTGTACTGTACCACGGGTCCTTTATTCCAGGCCATTACTTCAATCCCTGCTAGCTTTATGTCGACATTAGGGGTTTTTCCTGTTGGCTTCATTTATCATACCCCCACATAAAACTATCAGATTAATCCTCCCCCGTGATGTCAATTAGCCCTACAAAACCAACCATCATATGATACCTTACCCCCGAGCTTCAACCGGAGCCTGTGGCTGCGTCCTGGAAGCTCGACGGTTTACATACCGGTACTGCTTATCGGCCCCTCTCTCGGATCAGTACCCACTCCTATGGCGGTAGGGGGGAGGGGGTTTCCCTATAGGAGTCTTTGTTCCGTTGCGGGTGCTAATAGGTGGAGCGCTGCGATATCGGTTCGTAAGAGTTAAGTTGGGCATTAACATTTTATCGTTGCACTATACAAGTCCCTGGCATGAACGGACCAGACACTAGGGGGGTTCGGGGAGCTGAAAGTCCTTTGCCAAGGACACTAAATTATCCCTGTAAATAGTGAAAGTAGTTAGCACAAAAGGGGGAAAAAGTGGATATTCTTTGCACAACTTAGATATGTGAAAGCATTAAGGTAAATATATATTAAAAATTATAAAAAAAATACTAAATACAAAAAAAAAAATTCAAAAAGAAAACCCCCAAGTTCACCAGTGAGTATGGCCTCCAGAAGCAGTGGTAATGGCCTGTTTTCTTTCAGGCATTGAATTAACAAAAGTTAAAAGATGAACTTCTGAAATCCTAGCCCATTCCTCCTATATCACCTCCCCCAATTCCTTCTGATCCCTATGGCTGAGGATGCTGCTTGTTTAATTTATGTTGTAGAATAAACTAAATGTTTTCAATTAGGTTTGGATTCAGGAAAACAGGAGGCTAGTTAAGTTTAGGAATACCATATTGCCCTCAGATACATTGGATATGATGTGCTCAGTGAGCAGAAGCTCTATCCTCCATGAGCTGGGGGGGATGAGCACCATACTTTCTCTCTCTCTCCTAAAATGGCTGGATCACTGGGACAAGAACATTGTCAACATAACTTTTAGAAGTTATAGTTCCCTAACCATCCACATAGTAGAGAGCCAAATCACATTTGGTCCCCCTCAGAATGCCACCCCATACTATAATAGTATCCTTCTTAGTAAACTTGGGGAGGAGGCAATTATTGTGATACTCCTCCCCTGAGTACCAGATCACCCAGGCCTGAATAGAATGGCTGGAGAGCCAAATATAACACTCATCAGTCCAGATGACCTGGTGCCAATCCTCCTTTATCTAGTACTGATGGGCTATAGTAAAGAATAGTTGTAGCCCCTGTTGCTACTCATTGAGGAAAGGTTTTTTTCAAGCAATCCTCTATGAATAGCCTTCTATCTGGAAGGCTTTCCAGAGGGTTCTCTCATATACTTGCATGCCACAAGCTGTGACCACCTCAGTAAGTAGAATTTAGTAATATGCTGCACTCATAGTTGTGGTAGCAACTAATTGGCAGTAGGTTGGAGTATTGATAGAAAAGGTGTATCCCTTGGGCTTTTTTGGAGTAGAAGGAGCTTTACAGATATTGAAAACAGTGCTGATACTCAGACTCTGCTCTTTGACAATCTGTTAATATGTCTGATTTGCTGAAAATTACAATGTTTAAACAGCATAGTATTGTTTATAGGATATCTATTTGCGCTTTTGGCCTTCTGAGTCTATTGTTCTGTATATATAGGTAAGTAACTATTCATGATTGTAATATATTGGAAATAATTTACTTACCTGTAATATAATTTTTTTTTTTTTTTTCACACTTTGTTTATATTCACGATATTGGACAGTGTTGATACTTCTTGCTATTATACAGTGGTCAGGGACAGTATTTGCTTTTTGATTAAATTTACCCCTTTTTTATTACTTTTATGCTAACTACTTTTCCTATTTACAGGGATGATTTAGTGTCCTTGGCAAAGGGCTTTCAGCTCCCGGAATCCCCCTGGTGTCCGGTCCGTTCATGCCAGGGACCTGTACTTGCATGGGTAGTTAGTTGAGATTTCAGCGAGGGTCTAAGTGAAGCACGTGAATTTGTAGCACGTTTTCCGGTGGGGGGGTAAGGGCGGCGTCGATCATGCACTTTAGTGCTCTTCAGGTAGAGGCGTTGGTAAGGTTCTGGATGGGGATAGAGCTTATGATACATTTGGCAAAGGTTGGATGGAGCATGGTTATTGCGGGTAGGGCGTGCGGGAATCTTCCACCCTCCTCCCTTGTTCCGAGATGCTTTATGATATCATAAATTATCATATGCTCCATGACGGCTCTTGACTCGGCCCCTTCCTGCTAAGTTGCTAGATTGCTTCTGCATCTGTCGTTAAAAGATTACGATAGTGATTCGCCCGTCTTTATGGTGCGAACCTGCACCCAGTCGACCACACACACACGATCTTCGACGGGACACGTGACGAGCAGGGGTCACAGACAGGTACGATATTATGATGATAATTTATGATATTTTTTCTGTTGTTGATTACCCTACTTTGAAGGATTCTCTATTTTTGCCTGCCAAATAACCCCTCTGTTCGCCCCGCCGGTTTTCGTGGGCACCTTCCCCCCCCCGCCCCGTTGGAGACTATACGGTACGGTAACGGAATCAACATTCACACCGTATCATACTATCATACCGCATTGTTTAGAATATATAATCCGCGTCCAGCCTTAGTTAGTCCTGCCGTACCCTAGTTACAAGTGCAAGGCGGGTGCGCTAGCCACCTATGGTATCATATCATAATACTTGTGCCCTAACGGACTGCTCCCCAATCGGAACTTGAGCAAGCCGGATTCGGTACATAACCTTGTAACGCTACTAGACTTCCGAGCGTAGTGACTTGGCCGTGGCTAACTTATTGCTCGGCCCGCGTTTTTCGGATGTGCCGTGCCGTCTGAAATGGACTGCGGTTTGACTGCGGGCTATGGTAGCTACGCTTGGTAGCGGACAGGTCTTGGAAATGGGTACGGTACCACATCCTGGATGGGCGGGGTGGGCACGGCACGGCATGGTATGGTATGAGAGGATGCTACTTGCCGAGTATTATCATACTAAACATGTTGAGATTCTACGAGTTTGTAGTGAAGCGCCGTGCCTATCCTGACCGAATGACAAGTACAGAGGAGTCCGGGTTTATCACCCTCGATTCAAGAACTTTGGTTTCTGAAAAAGAAAAAAAGAAAAAAACTGGTATTGCCCCTCTCTTCCTCTTGCTGTCCTACCGGTAAATGTACACAATAGAGGGTAGGGAACAACGAACGGAGGGGACAGCGAACAATACACCAAAAATCCTGGAGGCAAACGTTAGGTTTGCTCGGGCTGTTCGCTGTTCCCCCTGTTAGTTACCCCCCCACAATATTATCTTTCCCACGAAAGGACCATTGAACGTCAGGATAAGCTTTGCCACTACCGTACCAACACCATCGGCAGGCCCCCCACCATCTCCGCCTCCCTCCATTCTTCCCCCCCTGCTGGGACCCGTTTCAATCTCTCTCTCTCTCTCTCTTTTTTCTTTCACTCAGCACAAGTTCGCTTTTCACCGAAATAAAGTCATTGAATAGTGGTAATAAGCACCGTCGGCACGGCCAATATTCAAACCTAGCCCGCCGAAGCGGGGAGAGCGTTTTTTGCCCTCTTGTTCGTTTCTTTCTTTCTTTCTCTTACTTTTTTTTTAAAAAATTCTAGCCTGTGGACAAGGAAAGCGGGAAAGGAATGTTGGCAGTGTGAGAGCTGTTACGAGGATCGTCTGCCGAGAGATTTGTAGCCTATCCAGTTTATTTTCAGTAGTACGACGCAATGAGGTGGTGGAGCCAGAGGGTTGGTTTGGTTTGCACGCGAATTAGTGGGTGTGATGTGTCTGTTTGAGACTGATGTGATATGATATGGGGAGCATCGGGGAGGGAGGGGGGCACCTGGGAGGAGGAGCGTCACGTGTAGAAGGCGCAACGTGACTTTTGAAAACTTTTTCCATTCAAGACTCCACGTGCACGCACCGAGATCCACGTACAGCGTTGCAAAAGGAATTTTAGTCTGGTCCATCGTGGGTACGGTATTGCAATATGATCCGGTAGAGTTGAATACGGTATGCCGGTATGATATGCGCCAGGTCGTAGCCCGCCCTCTGTCATTGCTTTTGCTTTTGCCTCCGGAAAATTATTTACGGTAATTATGACGATTGTGATGGTGACGATGGGAACTTAAGGGGTTGGTAATATGTATCAGACCCAGCCAAATCCATCAGTCTAATCTGCCACCACTGAGATCCGGCGGTGAAGGATAGACCTATGATATCGAATTTTCCCTCCCCTGTAGGAACCAATGGGGTAGATAGTAGTACCGGTGGTTAGGGAGGAAGGCCAGGTGCGAGCAGACGACAATCGTGAGGTGTGATAGCTTGCAATAATAAAGCCTATCCATCCGAGTGAGGATATGCCCTGTCGGGGGTATATACCGTTAGAAGTCGCAAGCCGCAAGAGGAGGCGGGGAATGTCGACACTGTAGACCGAAATTATTGATTCGCAATTAGTATTCGATACAATTATCGCCTACGGGACCGTATAAGGAATCGATGGATGGTCAAGTACTCAACTGGCCAAACCGGGGGGGGGCTCAGTAGTGTAATAGCAATATAATATAGTGTCTCCTGGGAAAAACAAAGCCTCGCTGGCCTCCCAGCACCTCCCACCCCACAATTTTCCCAGAGTCATGAAACCTCACTCGGTGCTTAGGATCGGGCCCCTCCGGTCCCTCTCTCTGATCGGGGAAGAAATTCCCACTTTGCCGTTAGGGACTTCGTTTTCTAGTAGCAGAATCTCAGGCCCTTTCACCCGCGGTGGGGTGGGGCGTGGAATTTCCCATTTTTGTTTCTTTTCCCTCCCCCTTGTCCATTCCGTGTCCTCCTCGTGTGCAAGGCAATCAGGGCAGAGGGGCGGGGTATCGTCCCCTAAATGACCCGTTCGAGCCTCCCTCGAAGGATGAATAGCTGGCGAAGTGGATTGCGCATACGTAGACCTCAACCCGGGGATAGAGCTTATGNCCCTGCGGAACGGCTGTCCTTTCTGGGCCTTTCACAGGGCGTTATTTTGCCACCAATTCTGATGTTCGATCGGGATAACCCTTTTGGCTTTGATTTTCGCCAGACATCCCAGGCGGCGCGGTAGCGCTGTACGCACCCATGCACGCGGATACGGTAGGCAAAATAATATTTTCAGGGCCGCGCTTTTAAGTTAGCTACTCGCCATCTGTAACGGCGAAACGTTGATCCGTAATAGGATAATTGTTTCCTTAGATCATGGCATTGTACTTTCTTCTTGCATTCTATCTATCCGCCAAGTATCTCCTGTTAAATGGAATATTTTCCGTAGTAGTAAACTACTCCTTATAGGTCTCAAACAGGAAATGTAACAAACGAAAGGAAGCTAAATAGAGAGAAAATGACCCGGTTAAAGTGGCGAATAACGAGTGGAAGCTTCCTAAGTAAAAGGAAAAGGATCAGCTCCGGGGGGAAATTCCGTCCAATCAATAGTGGCGAAGGGCGTGAAGGGGGGGGATAGCCTAGCACCGGGCTGTGGCGGAAGGCTCACGAAAGGTGCCTCAGGACCCTCGGAAAGATTGGGGGGTTCGTCTATACAATTTTTGGGTATCGGTTCCTGAATTTTCTGGTGGTGTCGAAATCCCGATTGACGATATTAAGATTCGGAGACAAATCGTTCAGGTCTTGCTCTGGCGTTCGAACACGTTTGAAATTCCTCAGCTCACCCCGCACTTGCCTTGCTTTGTTACCAACCCTTCACTCCCACACCCTCCTTCCTCTCTCCCATCCTTCCCCCTCCGCAGACCAGTTTGTGGGATAACAGCGCTTGATATACTTCGAATCCAACTCCTCCAAGAATATCCCTTTGCAAATACTAGGGACCCGCCCTTCATCGAAACCTTGAATTTCGCTATATTTAAAGCCATCCCAACTCCTCTTGTCAAATAATTGCCCGCGAACTAAGATCCATGTTGGCCTCCTATGGATCCACCTCCAGCTCCTTCCAGTGCCTTTTCTAGGAAATACTCGGCAAGTTCACGGTCAGCCTTGGGAGGGAAGTCGGGCCAGAAAGCTCCGAGACGATTAACCAAAGAGGAAAGGAAGAGCCGCTACGACCGGATGGAGATGTTGACAAGGGAGCTGACCCTCGCGCTTAAGGACGAGATGGCCCGAAGAAAGGACTCCTGGGAGGATGAGGGTGACCAAGAAGAAGAGCAACAATGGGAAGGGAGAAAACAAGAAATATATCAAGGCCTTTCGGAACTTGCGGACGAAATCGAACGAGCCATCAGAGATAGGAAGAAGGAGGCAGTTCTAGAGCTTTGGGCAAAGGAAATGGAGGAACGAAGGATGCAAAGGAGTGAGATGGTGAGACGGGACGAAGGGTGAGGTATCGAGCTCATCATCATAAGGCGTTAAGAATTAAGCGGTTTTTCTTGAGCGGGGCGGAAGGTCTGCTACCCCCCCCACCCCCTACCAATTTCTTACCACCACCCCTCCCCCTCCCCTTCCCCCGGCGGTACCTAGTCCCGCCCCACGACCTTGTCACAAGAGCTTGAGTTGACCCAAATAATTTCATTCCGTTTAGGTGTCGGTCGATCCTTTAGCATATGCACTCGCGCAAACAGGTATCATCCTGTCGCGCTTAAAGTAGTTTTCGTGTACCAGCACGGGGTTGGGATTGGTTGATAGAGCTGGAGGTTTGCACGAGGTGGAGGGGATGCCGGTGTTATAGGATTTTTTCTTACTGGACCGCCTTTTTTTTTTTCGCTCTTTCTTCAAAAATAAACATTCTCCTGAAAGATTAGGAGACCTTACTCTCTCTATGTCGGCAAACTGATCCAGTGCGAGGAGCTTTTTCTCCTTTTTTTCCCCTTGTTTCCTTTAGGGATGGTGGACACAGCTAGCCCAGGAGGCTACTTAGCTTCCCTTACTGTTGCCACCGACCAGTCCTTGGGACCTATGGCCGAGAATTTGCCAAACACCGTGGTTGATCTTACTTCCCTTTTCTTGGTATCCCCCCCTGTCCGCCCCACATTCGAGTGGGGTATGGGGGAGTTAAGAACTGGAAGGGGCGCCATCTCGAGATGGCTAGCCATTGAGGAGTAGCCTCGCTGCCCGACCCATGGAATTAACGGATGGACAACCACGGCAGATTTATTTCTTTCTGTGTGACTAGCCACTACACAACAATCCACTGTTCAATGGTTAGCGGACAGAGCAAGAAACTGGCCCCTTGAGATAGATTAAGTCACGAGAGAGAGAGAGAGAGAGAGTAAGATCTTGAGCATACGGATATTGTTCGATGCTCGGCAGGCGGTCAAGTGTTCCGAACAACAGACCAAGATGTTCACTAATGCCCTCAGCATTGCATATGGAATCGACAGCTATTGTCCCGTTACTCGGTATCCATTCGACATCTGACGTATCCCTCTCGCGGTGGGGGGGGGAAGGAAGGTGCGAACTCACATGGACATTTTTCTCCTTTTGCTTTCTTTTTCTATCCCGCTACTCCACCGTCTTTTTTTTTAATCAGAGAGAAAAAGGGATACGCAAGCCGTGGGGATGCATCTGGCCCAGATGGTCTTTTATCAAGGACACCCGCGTCAGCCTATTCGCCACTCCGGGCTCTCGTTGATGGGAAGTTGGATTTAGGGGGTTTGGAGGTGAGGATGGGCATTCGATGAAGTTGATTCTGTCGGTTTCCCAGAAGAGAAATGATGGTCGGCGGCGTGCTAAGGCGGCTCCAGGAGGGAAACTTGTGGCGAGTGAGTCCCTGGGCACATCGTCCGAATGCCGGTGAGAAAGGGGGAAGAAACGAAGNTGGTTGAGGGGTTTCTCTTCGATCGACTTGCTCCCCGGTGAGAGCGCTTGGGGGGGAAGCCTTATCAAACCTTTCAGGCGGCCTCACTGAGAAAGGGGAACGGGATGAAATTTTTCAAGTGATCGGGGATGATAAAGGGGTACTCGAGTACACGGTAAAGCATAGAAAAGAAAGAGAATTGGGGAACGCTTCAGGGTCTCGCTCTAGATAGATATCAGGACTCTTGTTGTCTCCTTGGGAGAAACATGTCCTCTTGATATAGAAGGGCCGGTAGTATAGTAACGGGATCATGCTACCGTACGCATCTCCTTCTCCGTCGTACAAGTACAATACGTCCCTCTACTTAACTCCTCGTGTCTTTACTTCTTGAGCTGGTCTGGGGCGGTGCCGGTACTGGTTTGGGGCGGTCTGGCGTGGCGTTTTTACCATTGGGTGGTTAAGGGAGCACGGGGGGGGAGCACCAGCCAGACTTCATTTCACGCGGGTGAACCATCCTATGATATACAGTAATGTACTGTACAGTGCCCTACCTGTATCATATCACTTTCCGTCGAGAAGAGCATCTGGGGAGAAGCGTGTTTGGCTCTCGGTTGGACTCCCCAGCCATTCCTATTGGTAGTCCCGTAGAGTTTCCAAGGGATCAGCACAATTTCTCTTCATCTTCCACAAGGCGAGCGGGGCTCAGATTTCACATCATTACGGTAACTTGGACAGGACCAGTCATGCCGGTGCCGTACAAGTACAGTGCTGCCCATATTACAACGGTCAGGGCCCCGGAAAGATTTTCGCAGCTCGTGCAAGCTGGGAAGAAAGATTTACACTGTCGAATAAGGAAACTTCATCGCAATCATATCGTTTAGTCCTTCTCGCTCTCTCTCTCTCCTTTTGCACGCAACAGGTTTCGCGGGATTTGTTGGGTGGTTATGGTAGGGTCTGTTGGGTTCCGGTTGTGCACCGGTATCTGGTATGACATCAGGGTCCCGTGTCGCTGGCCAGTTTTGTTATCGACATAATTTATTCTCCGCCGCAGACCTTTTTCTCGAGTGCAATTCAGGGCTACAGCACCGGTACGAGCGCCGTGCGAGTATCACATCATACGTGTTCTGAATGGGTTTCTCTGCCCGACCTCTCGCGGGAAATTCCGGGTATTTACGGGAGCAGGGCTGTCGAATTATTGATCGGTGCATTTATGGCCAGATGGAAACTTCCTTGATGATATATCCTTGACTAGTGCACTGTACGAGTACAGTACAGTACAATCACACAGGTTCTGGCGTGTGGACAGTACTAGTACCAGTACCCGAGTGCAGGCGCTCCCGGCACCTCCACACTCTGCCAACAAGTCTTTTTCTTTCGCAAAGGCCTCTTTCCTGCAGCGGGGGGCGGAGATAATTTTCCGTAGCCTATCCGTACTGTGTCTGTGCTGGTGAGCCGGATTTACCCCAGAAGTTACTTGGATGGAACGGGTATCCTGGCTCGTCGAGCTCTGCCGGTACTTGCAGCGTGGCTTGGGTAAACTTTTGCAGTGGGCGTTGAGATCTCGTAAAGCCAAATTACCGTAATCCGGGATCATACCCATCGCCTCTCGCGCTTTAGCCAGTTCCCTGGGTGGGGGATACCGGTGGATTAACGAGGCCTGAACCCCTATCCCCAGAAAATATGGGTCCCTGCGGTCAATGCGACGAGAAATCTGTCAGATAGGTGTCCTGCCGCGAGAACGGGGCCCGCTATCCACTACAGAAGGCTCGGTGGCGCTGATATTCAGATCGCTCTTTCTGGTGGGGATTGTGTCATGACTTCCGACGAAGGATTAACTCAATCACAACCAAACTTTGATATACCCTCCGCGATGCACCAATGATAAATCATCACTCTTCGAGTGACGGAAAGCACGAATTGTGCCTAGTATGGCGTTCATAGGTCATTATTCCGTGACGGTTTTTAGCAGCGGGAGCGCCATGCGCCACATTCCCCAGATTTCGATCTGACGGGGGTGAGACAGTATACCTTATCGTGTGAAGAAGCGCCGAGGGTACGGTTGGGTGGGGCGCGAAGCATCGGCATCGTAGGTATAAAGTGATGGTATTTTTGTAGAGTGGGATGTCGTTCACTAGACAAATAATTTGTCATATTGGCTTCCCTTTCCGCTGTCTGTTACTCGGAGGTGGATCGGCGAAACTTCTGCTATAACCCGAGCGCCGGTACGTGAACTATCCCCGCATTTAGCACCGGAATAGAAATGCCATATTTATCGGATTACATCTCAACGTTTCCCCCTCTCCCCCCACCCCCAGCAAGCTTTCTCTTGACAACAACCGCACAACACAGTCCAGCGGCCAACATGGCGAACCCTTCGAACCAGGAGCCACAGACCATTAGGACTCCCGTCGCTGTTTATGCTGACTTCTGCTTGATTCCAGTAGGTTCTCTTCCGTTCATATCGGGGGCACGTGCGGGCGCTGATGAGGGTGTCAAAGATTGGGACCGGGGATACTTCGGTTTCGAAACATGTTGCGGATGTTCAGCGACTTTTGAAGAAGAGTGGACTGAATTATCATATGCATAGCGCGGGAACGACTGTCGGTTAGTTGTTAGAAAAGGGGCTTTCTTTCTTGAGTCCTTGACAATCGTACTTGCGTTTTCTTGTGGCTCTTGAGCTAATTCGGATTCCGCATCGCAGAGGGCTCCTGGGAGGATGTTACTCGGGTGATTGGCCAGGCTCATTCTATGCTCCATGCACAGGGTATCTCGAGAGTGCATACTGATATCCGTATAGGAAGCAGGTTAACTTGACATCTCTTCCTTCTCCCGAGCAAGCGTTGCTAATTGTTTGACCCAGGACCGATAAGCAACAAACCATGCAGGATAAGGTGGCTTCGGTGGAGGAGAGACTCGCGCGGGATGAGGAGAAGTGAATGGCCATTATTTATCCTCCCGGCTAACTACTATTTCCCAAAAATGTATACTCTAATAATGGAATAGATTTCATAAACTGTTTGGTGGAGGATACCAAGGGAAAGGGAAAGAAAGAAGAAAAAAAACGATCGTCGTGAGGCCAATCCAAACCTAACCCTAAGCTTGTCCATTAAAAACCCAGCTGGATGGAATAAATACCAGACGAGAGGATCAATTACCGTGGCACCCTGCAATTGCGTCGCCGCTGATTGCTATTTTTCCAGAGATTCGCTCTGAACTCTCGTTACCGCCGCTTTGTGGACTGTGCGTTCCGAAGAAGTTGTCGGAGTCCGTGAGAGCTCCGTTGACTGGAGCACGGCTGTGTCGTAACGAGAACTTGTGCCGAAACTGCCCCGCATGTCCGTATGAATGCGATATGAAGCTTCCAATGACATTTAATCTTTCGGGGATGTGAATAATTGGGAGTTTCGACGTGTCCAATTATCTATCGCTGCGTAGATTTGCTTGTGGGAGCGAGGACTCACGAGATCCCTTCCCTATAAATTCGGTGGTTGGAGAACCCTGACAAGGCAACTCTTTTCTTGCCTTCCTCCCTGAACATCTAAACTCCCGGCCGCCCTCATCCTCCTCCGTCATCCTCCGCGCCGTTCTCGAATAAGCGGTGGTAGGGAACGCTATAGTAATGTGAGAGCCCATGCTTCCCGTTGCCGGGTTCTATATCTAACCAGGGAGCTCTAGTGCATTTCTGAAAGCCACGCCATCTGGATTGCTTCTCATCGACTTCATTTTTTCTTTCATACGGTGAGTTTCATGATTTCAGCCCGGTCCCGAGAGACGACGATACAGTGATTGATAGGAGGCGACCGCTCAACAGCATCTACAGGCGGCACAGATACCGGGTGGGGGGAAATAAATCAAAAAATTATATAACTCCTCCACACACTTACAATTCCCGTCGTTTTAGTGACCATGACAGCGGGACTTAGATCAAGAGGTGGTGGGGAGACTCAAGCTCCACAACTTTCTGAATGCGGTCACGATAGGTCTTGCCTTGATTTTGGTGCAGATCGCGATATCAAGTGTCGGACATGCTGGGATAATCGCGAGATCCTCATCCAAAGGCTTATTGAACCGTTTGAGCACGCCCTTGGTTCATTTGGTGTTGACGCGGTGGCCGCTGGTGATGCCGTCGTCCCCTCACCAACAGCCTCAACAACCCCTGCAGAAAGAACCACTGGGAGAACGAGAAGCCTGCGACGGAGGGCGGGGTCAAAAAGGACAAGAAGCGAGTCTAGGGGCTCAACCCCGACACCAAAGACACAAGAGGCGAAGGAGAAGACCGTGGATGTGGGATATTCGCTGAGATCAGCAAATCGAACCATGAGTGACCATGAGGAAGAGGAGTGTATTCGGGTACAGGATCTCAGTTTGATGAGGTCTAGATCCCAGGACAGTAGCGGGCCGGTGGGAAAGAGCATAAAGCCCACCCCACACATGACTGGGCTCAAAGGGGGCGGCGTCAAATGGTGGGAGAGCAGAGGGGCAGGGACCCATGGGAGATGGGGGAGACCTATTGGGAGAGGAAACGAGAGATCACCTTCCGTAGCCTCCTCAACTTCGGCCTCAAGGGCAAAGGCCGCAGCCCCGCCTGTTAAAAAGTCGCAGCAGAAAACGTTATTTTCATTTTTTACTCCCAGCCCCGCCGGAATCAATCGTGTCCCCACTCCGCCGAGCTATGCAGGGAACCCCAGCATCCCCCCTCCGACAACTTCGCCAACGAGCAGTAGTCAGAAAAAGCCAGCGGTTGTCGAGGCGGTAAAAGTAGATTTGGTGCCAAAAGCCAAGGAGAAGCGACTGCCGGAGAAAGCGCGGAAACAACCGAGGCCAGGCACCCGAAGAAGCATGCGGGACGTAAAAAAAGAGAATATCAATTACAAGGAAGACTCAGACTCCGATGTGGATCTCGGGGACTGAAGAGCGTGATGCGATGGGGGGTATTGCCCGTGACGGTGCTGGGTACGTTTGCGAACGGAATCAAACCCAAGTTTAGGTATTATTCTAAACATATTTGTTAGGCGAATTTTCAGGGGTCCTCGTGTTTGCCGTTCCGAGGGTTACGAGCTTTTGAGTCCTCGAGCGCAAAAAATATTTTAAAGTAAGGAATTAGGAGCGGGAAGGTAGTAGGATATTGGGCCATCCCATTTTGCAATTGTTTTTAAGATTGGTGCGGAGACCGACTGCCAAATCGCATGCGTCCCAGAAGCGAAAACTTCCCCAAGTATGAATAGGATGTCTAAGGCTCTAGCGGTGTATTGTATACTAAAGGCTCGGAGTCAATAAGCAATTGCTGGGGTAAGTATGTGGTGGTTTAAATGTAGTCTTTTTATTTATTCTATTTTATTCTATTAAATTTTTATTCTTTTATTTTTTTGGGGAGGGGTCTGGGGGCTCGTCGCCCTTCCTGATATAAATTTTAGACCCAATATCTACAATCTAAAACATTGAGGCGAAATATGTCTAATCGGAACCGCGGAATAACAACTAAGGAGGCCGGGAGACCCTTTGACTTAGCTTCGATTGAGACCCGAAATAAAATCCGTGTCTTGGTGCGAGAGCTCCTATCAATTTCAACCCATGGTTCCAAGCTGTTTCCAGCATCTTGAGACACTATTCCGGTACTACATCTGTACGGTTCCTGCCAATAAGACAACCCGCCACCCACCAGGTAGACGTGCAATTGGAGAGAGAAATGTCTTGCAAGCAGCCTCAGATTCTCTATTTGGCAAGGACTGGGCGATATTTTGTATATTAGGATGTTCAAAAGTGGGGTTTTGCACCCTTGGGGAGGTCTATGTACACTGCAGTACCTTTATGGATTCTTGGCCTCTTTTATTGTAAATTGCCATCCGGAATAGGGTCCGTTCGGCGCACTAAGGAGGGAAATAGTAGCCATTTATATCTCACTGGTAGCTGGTTTTGTGGGAACAGATCTACGAGGAAAGGGGACCGGATATGCAGCAAGATTCCCCTTTGCCTGATATTCATGTTAGACGAGGAGGATGAACACGCAAGGGTGGAAGATTGAGATAGCCACAGGAGGACCCTTTTGCGAACTCTGAGCTTTCGGAGGGGTATGATGTTACTGATACTGCGGAGGCTAGAGCCATCTACTATCAATGTGGAACAAACCCCCGTGTGTAGAGTACTGTCAAAAACTATCTCTGTTAGTGGTCTGGCTATTACGGGAATAAATGAAAGCTATTTAGCTACTCATGGTCTAGCCTCCCCCCCCCCTTCGCTCTACCCTTGGAATGGCCTCTCGATTCTCTGCCTGGAACGATGCTTCTCTGGATAGCGGGCATCGGCACAACGAGCACTAACTTTAAAATTCTTTGAATCACTGTTTAAAGCCACACAACCTGATAAAAGCGAGCCGATAAATGATGAGCGGTCGCTATGCCGGGAGCTCGCTATGTAGGGAAACGTATCAAAAGTCGGGTCAAATAAGGATAAAAGTCTAGCTCGATCTATAGGGAAGCCTAATGTCTCCTCGGAAGAACTCCGTCATTTTGTCATTATGACGTCTATAGAATGAATTGTTGGTTATATAATATTTGATGGGTCTCTCTCTCTCTTCTGAGCTCCCAGATTGATTCCACTTAACTTTCAAACGTTCTCCCATATCTATAGTGTGAATCTCCAATATGTCTTCAGTTGGAGGTACTGCTGGTAAGGATGCTCTCCGGATTGCTGCTAGAAAGGATCCGGAACTTTATGTAAGTCTTTCTTACCTTGGAGGGGATTATTTCTAACATGTATTGGAGATTCTAATGGGCATTATGTGCGCAACATCCGGTCTTGTCGGATACTATTTTTGTAGGTCCTCGCCCCAGGGGTTACAGCAGACAAAATCCCAACTAGCAGCAGCCAGCAAACCGACAATGGCCGTAGGAGAGGAAGAGAGAATCAACGTTGTCAGAGGATCCGCTCCCTGGAACGAAGATGGCTTGCCTAATTCAGATGAAAATAATTACAAGTGTGTTTCACAATCCCGCAAATGATTTTTCTAACAGATGTTGGATAGATACAAATATTATCCGGATGCAGACAACAGGAAGCCTCCGAAGAATGCTCCGGCGGCACTCCACTCGGTCATAATCCCAAATGTTAATCTTCCGAAGGTCTGTGTGCCCCCCCTATATTCACGGAGCGGCCTTTATGGATTATAACAAATTTAAACGAAATAGCGTCTACACGAAAAATACAACAAATATGGCAAGGATCATTACTAAGACACTGACCCGGTGGGCCTCGGAGAGCTTGGCAGATATCGAGTTGACTATTAGAGAGGGCAATTTATATCACGAAGTGGCGTTGATTCTGGGCTTTAACACCACTCCATTTGCTGAGCTGCTTGTGATGCTTATGAAAATCCGGGGAGTTGAACCTAATTATTCCCTTGAATACCTGATATTACTTAGTAACCCGCTCTAGGCTTGGGACATTGTGTTTTGTTACATCAGATCATTCTCTTTACTTGGCTTCGGATAGAGGCTTCCCGGCCTGCGTTTGTGGGACGCTGATGATCCACCGGGTTATCCGTCTCATGATTTGAGAAAGATGTGTAACCCACAGCACTCGGTCAATGCATTCTACTCGCAGGAGAAAAGGCCACTCTCAGCGTATCGGGTGATCTTCACTTCGATTCAACGGGGGATGGTGAAGTGGAAAATACTAGATTCTCACCCGATTCGCGGGTGTTGGCGTGATCTGTCCGAAGTATTGCGATATTGAGCACGCTTTTTGTTATACCTGGGAGTAAGTTAAGGACTATCGGAAGTCAGCGCTCTTGAGTTCATAAAATATCACTCTAATTGTGAAGTGTTTCTCCTTCCTGGGGGTGCAGACATGTGGCGCGGACGGATCGAGTTGACAAAGATATATTTTGCAAAAGCGCAAGACTGTTGTGGGAAATGTATACCCAATAGGGTTTTCTAATCCTTCGTGAGGAATCCCCTTATGGGAGGCATTGAGTTTGGTTTTTTGAACTATTATTACCCCACTGCGGTAGCTCCACAATAAAAAGCAAAACCGAGCGCCAGTGGGCTGAGCTTCCATCCGGAGATAAGGTGAGTTAATACCGGTGTCATAGTTTCATTCGTGCCTCAAGAAGGGCGAGACACCTCGTCTCCAATCCCCTGGGGCAAATCATGATAGGGCCTGGTTGTACAGTACAGTACTGTACCGGAATTATTTACCCAGTTGGAATACAGTACAGTACAGTACAGTGGACGAACAGCAATGCTAGTTCTTAAATCTCTTGACAAAGAACTAGCCTCTGAATTTCTCTATGGGGCGAGGCTCTTTTCTCCTCCCCTTTCTGTAGATATTTCGTTCTTTCAGCCATCGCCCTAAGCTGAGCAGTTCTTATAGATATACCGACGAGGTTACACATCATTTTTATTCCCCCCCACAAAATCCCCCCCTTTTGACTCTTGAATGGTGCAGGTCTAGTGCTTACTACACTTGGGGCACGATGCAAAATCTATAGCATTCACCCCTTTTACAAGTTGTGGTATGCCTCTATAATACGATATATGACTGTTTATATTTAGGTTGTCTCTAGAAAGTAGGTTCTTAGGGGTAGTGGCACTGTACCCACTAATAAGCCATGTATTAGATTACCGTTTCGAGATATAGCCGTTATAGGGGCTCTAGGAACGGTTACCGTGCTGTGGTATTTGAGCAGAATCATTCCTCGTCCTATGCACTGTCAGGGGTGAAGATCAGCTAAAACTCCTACACGACTGCCATGAATAGATATCGCTAGTACGGCACCTATAAAACACGGGAGGTAACACGACCGGCGAATATTTTATTACGAGCCCAAAGGAGGCCATTTCGGCCAAGCTCGACAAGTGCACAAAGCAGGAACAAACGAGTGTGGGGTTATGTATGACGTTTGGGAGGGACTGTTGACAGCACAGGCTAAAATTATTCATCTCGCAGGGTCCGCTGATATGCTACAAGTACCGACCACTTCTCGGTTAGTGTACGAGTGTCTTAGCTTCAGATGAATGGGCTGCTCCCGGGAATCCGTGCTAATAATCTCCTTATTCTCCTATAGGAACGCCGTTTGATATACTCACGGATCCTGAATGGGGGTATCGAGAATCAGAAGTAATGTCTTCTCAATTTCGTGGGCCTTGGTGCTGTTCTTTGCTCATTCTCCAGGGGCTAGAATTTGAGGCCTGAGTAATAATGGAACAATGGTATTGCGGGTATGGATCGGGTTTGAGGCTCCGGGCCCCCGCAGTGCCTTGTATGCCGGATGCCAGGGGAAGGGAGCCGCAGCAAGGGTGGGCTGGGATATACACGCTATGTCCCAAGACACTCGCAAACACTAAGACCAGCGAGTAGCCGTCGGGGGGCAAGGCTATGGCACAATTTCTCGGAACCGCAAATTAGGCAGAAGCAGGGGAATATTGCACTCGCTGCTCACTCACCTCCACTGCCTCGGAGTAAAGCCCCAGCCATGAATGTGGTCATGACCTAGGTTGTATTAAGGTGATGGTCATGTATCGATTCCACGGGGCAATATTTTGAGCCTCCTGAATATCCAGGGGGGAAGGAATAGCTCACCCCAGAAACTATATATCTGCTTACTATGGGCGGACCGACGTTACGCATAATAAACATATCGCTTGACCTAAAGCACCCTAAACGCCCAGGATACCTATGATCATAGGAACCCCTTTAGAGCCTCACCTTTGGTTTGCATTAACGAGGAGGTGCGAGTGAATTCCCTCTACTTGTCTTTAACCTTCTGAATTTCCGGCAACTTAAACCGATGTTGATAATCATTGCGGCGAATTTTGCATTGACAAATCAACGAAACCAACCCAAATAGACCCAAATAGACTCACTGTATCCGAAAATTGTTTTTCCCGTTCCGAGTATGGGCAACTGAGCCCAGTGGCCAATTGGTAGAAGCGAGAAGCAGGGGCCGAAGATCCGAGTCTTCCATTCGCAAAGCGGGTCTTCTCGCTGGAGGAGGCTCTTTCTGATGGACGAGAAGTTACTAAGGGGTATGGATAAGGAGCGGCCCCGTCTATAATGTGACTTTAGACATTCTCTTATAGAAACCCACTCATGGCTCCAACCAATGCCTCATGGTGCCTTTAGTCTGCCAGCTCACTACAGCCCAAGCAGCGTTTCGGTATTGAGCTTCCCCTTCAAGGAAAGAGAGATGAATACTCCAGTCAAGTCTTATGTCCCTAGATATATGGAGGTGAGTGCCTTCCTAGCTGCGGGCTACCTTTGGGATGCCGGAACGCATGACTAACTCAGAATCAAGGGAGATATCAATGCTGGAATATTGAGGCTCCCCGAGCTAGCCCTTCAACATGTCTTTGGATATCTTGAGACTCCAGCCCCCATTCGGAAGTCGAGGCGTCAATACCTCCACGACTTCTTCGAAGGCCACCTGATCGTTGAATCTGACCCCCGGGACCTATTCAATTTGATTTGTACCTGCCGGACAATCTATAAAGCTTACAAGGAGATGGGACGAAGCGATCAAATTCTCGACCAATTTTATATTGAGATTCCGAGACCCCCTCGACTTGAGCCGCAACTTGTGCGCGTGACCGGTCCGGGAAAACTCCAGACTTTTGTTGCAAACCCGAAAAGACAGCACCCCTCTGAACTCTACCGTCAAAAACCCCCTCAGCCATCATGGGTGGTACGTTCGAGGCTGGCCGGAAGACTAGGACAGCTGAACGAAGACCGGGATACTCTGGCGGATATCCTTGACCAACATTGTGTAAAATGGGTCTCGACATTCGTCACCTGGCCCATATCCTCCGAGGGCGAGCAGTCATTTCCTCATGGCTCGGGAGCTCAACAGTTAGTGGACTTCCGGCAAAACTTTCTCGGAGTCCTGAACTTCCATCAGTACGAAAACCCTATCCGATTTATGGATAACGAAGGTCAGACTCAGGGAGGCTTTGGACATGTTGGCTTCTGGGCTATGATATGTCATTGTAAGACGGGAAGGTTCCTGGTCTTGCACAGTTCCGGCGGATCAGTTTGGGACCGAAATATCGCGTGTCCTCGGATTGCTTTAGTGACGGGCTCATAGTGCGTAATGCTCCAAACCCACCCTTCGTTTAGCACTTTTTCTACCTTGTTTCCTTCCTCCATTGCGTATCATACCTTAGGCGGGCCTTTTGTGAAACGTGTAGCTTTTTAACTTTCGCTTCTGGCGGAGATCCCTCGTAGTTCCCCTGGGAAACTTATGGCACAAACTTCGCTAATTTGATGTTTTGTCAATAGCCCCCACGCGAGGCGTACTTTTGAGCAAGCGTTGGCTTCTGCCTACTTTGAGGCGGAAGCTAGTCAAGGAGGTTGATGGTGGGACAGCGGCGGAGGCGAGGACTCCGTAGGGCTAGGGGGGATGGGGAAATGTGGCAGAAAGCATGTTAGTTATTGCAATGTTCATGGTAAAGATCTATACCTTGGCCAACTGCCGAACCGACTCAGAAAAATTTCTCTCAAATAGAAGAATCTGGGATTAGGCCTGTGTTCTTGCAGGGGTGGGCATTTCTCTTTGTAAGTATCGTGCTGTAGATGTGGGGAGATGCTCTGAGTGTGCCGCCGTATTATACAGAACCTGACAATCAGGAATCGAACAAAAAAAACCCATAACCTTGGAATAGCTTGGGAGGGTTCACCTTGTGAAAATCTTCAACTTCTAAGGACCGCATAGTGTGAGATGAGACAAAGACCCATGGGAATAACCCCACCATGGCATATCTATCACCGGTTTTCCACATTCAACTAGGTTACCCAGAAGCTCCAATCCGATCTGACCGTCGTTCTGTAAATTAAAATGCACATCTGAACTCATCATAGCCCAAGGGGGATTGAAAAAAAAAACCCCCCATCAATAAAAAACCTAAGGCCCAGCCAGAGAAGAGTGCCGCCCCCTCAGGCTAAGCAAAGTAGTAGCTATGATAGCCTTACTATCCAGGTTACTAAGGAGCATTAAGCAAGGCATTACCACCACACCCCCGCTCAAACCGGATAGTGTAACAATCCGTCTTTCAGGGCATTAATCACCACCCTGTCGCTACTTACCCTTTAAATTTGGTATGCGCAAAAATAAAGAAGCGTTCGATAAGAGGGGAAACCAACAAATAAATAGAAAACTCCTGAAGTATGGAAGTGTGGAAGTGTGGAATGATCGGGAAGGGTTGAAATACGGTTGGGTTATTTAAACCACTCGGCCGGTTGACCTCGGGAATGATGTAGCATTGGCGGGAGGAAAATAATTTGTGACAGACACTGGATCCTAATGTGTTTTTTTTTTAACAACTTCTTCATAGTTGGATACCTACTTTTCAAGACTAAGTCATGCTAGACTTCCCAACTAGGTTAGCGATTCACTCTCATCGGGCCCGGTGCGGTTTGTATTTTGTATTTGTATTTGTATTTATATTTGTGTTTTTTTTTTTTTGGTTTTGTTTTGTTTCCCCCTTGTCCACCGGGAGTTAAGCGCGCACTGAGGGAGAAGGGGCTTGCACAGCCCTCAGCGAGTGACGGCGGGTGCGGCACGTGAGGTCACGTGCGGACACATGGGGCATCACTCGCGCTGGTACTTTCAGGGCTAAAAATAACTGTTGAGGGGAGGCTTTATGGGCTAATGAGTGAGTGAGGGGGGAGGGAAGTGGCGGGGAGGAGGCTACACGGTTTGGGTGTTGGGGTTTTTGGCCAAGTTCTCGGGGCTTGGATCGAATTGTTTGGCCTGAGGAATTGTGGTATTGGTCTGACGGGCGCCCCGGGAGATTCTTGAATAGCAGTCTCACTGATGTCTATTTTTGTGACTTTGCCTGTGGTTTCTAATATGCCGTAATCAAACCTTAGTCTATTTAAACAGTCCATGTAGAGAGCTGCAATTCATCAAATCATATGAACCCGTGGTTGTTAATGGATCCACAGAATCTTGGTAATGTATTAAGCGAACGAACGAACCGACCCACTAATAGAGTATTCCACAAGGCTCTTATACCCGGGTTAAACAAACTCCCGACAGCACCTCAAGGAGATATCATGGAACAAAGCTACGCATAATCTTCGGGGCCTGGACTCCCTAACCACCTGGGGAACAACGGTGAACCGGAAGAGCGGTGCTTGCCTCGTCTGGGTAAACGGATTGATACGAGGGAATGTAGCTCTTTTGGGTATCAAGTTGGTTCGCTAATACCTGGAATGGTAAACATGGTGGGAGATTCGAAGGCAGAAGGCGAGCACGGGGCAACAGACCTTGTCATAATGCTTAGTGGTATGATATGATAAAGAAAAGCTGGAGGCTGGGGGTAGCGAATGTCTCAAGATTTGTCATGTATTTAGCGTTGCTTATAGGGCAAGGGGAGGTGTGCGGTGAGTTTATCATATCATACCAGGAAGTTTACCGGTAAAAAAGGTCTCGGCGGATGTGTTGGGTGGGGGTGATCGGCAATCGACCACGTGGGGATGGGTTCAAGGCCAAGCGGGGATCCGGGGTAAATACCTATAGTACCCTTACTATACAGGTATCATATCCTTATATGCCACTGTCATACAATAACAACTTATTGATCCACTACCGCCACGGGAGATCCTAGCGACAGCGTTAAACTTCGGAGACAAAGCGGGAGGGGCGCTAGGTGGTGGACCCCAGAGCTTGGAGGTCCTCCACCTCGTTACAAGTTCACAAAAACCCTCCATTCTTGTTCGTCTGGGGGTCCTCACCCCAACCTCCCCCCCGCTGCCACCCTATACCGGGGGCACTTACTTATCTAGGATATAGCGCTACTATCATAGCACTGCCACAACACCCCGGAAGCCGACACAATAGTAAGCCCTGACTTTCCAATGTTTGGGCAAGAAATCGCAGACCCCGCTTCTCCACGTCAAGTTTGAAAACGGAAGCCTTTTTTTTTTTCCGCGCTAGGGATAACAATGCTCGAGTGGAGTTGTTGGTTACGAAGAGCGCAGCGCTATTGTTTTGCAGGGGACGTTCTGGCGGAGGAAACGCAGTGCTACCAATAAGCCCATACAAGGCTTTACCGGAGAGGTGATATAAACCTGCTGTCCCGACAGAAATTGCTGATATTCTCTTGGGCCTTTTGTTGCGAAGTGTGACTATGAGACTTTCTGGATCTATTACTCTATGAGGGAGTGTTTGAAATCGATGTTAGTATTTATGATATACAATAAGTCAAAACCTACCCGTCGTGGGACACTTGAAAAGTGTAGTAGCGGGGGACATCTGGCTTCTAGACTAGGGTGTGAGAGAGTATCAGGCCGTGTTTCCCAACAGTCAAAACCTTTGAGTTATAACTCATCGCCAATCGGGGTGGGGCCGATGCTTTTGAGACTTGCGCTTAGCTGGAGAATCGCACTTTAGAGGCCCTGGAGACCGCTTCCGTGGGACGACGCTACAGATGAAGAAGATTGGAGAGCTAGAGTAGGGTTCTTAGGTGTGACTATGGATCGACTAGGGAGTGGGAGATGTGGTCAGCGGAAGGGAGAACGTAATGGGTCCGGGAGGCAGTCTATAGGGGATTCTGCGACCTACATATTTCAGATACTCGGGTTCTTGTAGCAGTGAACATCTTTACACCTAATTGGGGCACAAACTACGTCCGACAGGGGATATATTGCGTTCAAGTAAACAGAGTTAGCGGATTGCGCTGGGGTGTGACGGTGTATGTTCACCGGGTACTAGGCGGTAATACCGAGGAAGAGAGCAGGTTTGGTGGGATAGCCGACATAGATTATCACTCGATCCTTTGAATTGTGCCAGATAATAGGATTCACAAGAAGATCCTGGAACTTTGGTCTTGACAGGTAAGGCCTGACATTTTAGTCCATAAGCCCAGGTGAAACAAACAAACACAATAAGCTAGTCCTCCCCCGGAGCGTCGGCATATAGTATCCAAGTAGGAGACTCACCCACCGTTGCTTGGGCTTTATTTAAGGATATCTTCCAAAACAGCTGTCCTAGAGGGGTCGGGCTGATATCCGCAGAAGGAGTGAATGATTTTAACCAAATATGAGGGAATTGGCGAATGGATCCATAAAATCTTTGATTGTGGGTCTGGTTTTTTTGGACAGAGATGGATTCAAATAACATTTTAGGATTTTTGTTGGCCGGAATTCCCCTGGAAACTCAGCTTCCCATCCTTCGGAGCGACGGGACTGTCCAAGATCTCCCAGATAGCTAACTACTATGCATTGTTTGCCAAAGGGCATTCACAAGGTTAAATATGGAATTGAAACGAATCGTTTGAGTGGGAAGTGCCGAGTTTGGTAGTATCATGGCGACCCCATCTGTGGAGGATCTACCGATGCCTTTCTCTACTCTCTATAGATGTGTAATGGGTTTGAGTCTAATCCTTCGGCGGCGGGAAGGGAAGTGTTATGCGGCAATTCTTTGTGAAATGGTCCGTATTTCGTCAGGACCGCCAGCCAAAAGAGTGGGTACATGAGTACCGACTGTTTGTTTTGTAATGATTAATTCTGATCGGGCCATCCAGCCACTACTGGCGTTCTATGTACCTTATAATTGCTGGCTCCCATATCCTCTAAGTTCCAGCCCTTGGGCGAAAGAGAGACACTTTTGGGACTCTATTGCTTATATAATTCACGGTGGCACGCAAGAACTCAAAAAGAGAAAGGAAGAAAAAAAACATTACGCATTAACCCCGCTTTCCCTCCACTTCCGGAACTCCAATAAACCGATAACTTCAATTTGTTGCCATGTTGGGGAGCACCAAGCTAGGTATAGTCAGCAGCCGACAATCCTTAGTGAACGACCTTTAGTTTTCTATCCATCGAAACATCCCAGGCGAAGGAGAATGTCTCTATGACTAAGTGATTATACCAACCCTTTATTGTTCTCAAGTCCCAAATCCCTCTACAGTCCCCGACTGGAGGTCTGAAAATCCTGGCTAGATCCTGTACACGCCTGTGAGGAGAAAGCAAGGCCGGGGATGCGCACTCGGATGTGGGTCTCTCACTCGGAGATAGGCGAGCCCGGCCACTCCCTTGCGGTGGAGATAGGGTTACCAGATGTAAATTCGACAACATGCTCCCAGTAAAGTGCATGCCCAGAAGTCTTGGTGATTCCGAATTTTCTCCATCATGGCAGCAGTTAATAGTAAATGCAAAATTGAGACAACTAAAGCTTTAGTTTATAAGAGATAAAAAGAAAATAAATTGCAGTTCCAGCCTTTACAGGTAAATCCAAAAAAAGAAAAAAAACAAAAAAAAACAAACAGAAGAAGCCTCTAATATCTGGTATACCGCCCTCTTGTCTTAATAATAACTTGAACATGGTTAGGCATTGACCTCTACAACTATGACAACAATTCCCCAGGAATTGTATTTCAAACAAAGAGTAATATCTCAGCTACCTTCTTCTTGATCTTTTGAGGTCCTTCAAGCATTGAAAGCAATCTCAAGCTACTTATTATATTCCAATAATCTAGAAGAATACCCACATATCGCAGTTACAATCATTTTTCCCAATTCTCTTTAGAACCTGTGACAGTTGTATTTTGAAACCTGAAACCACTTATGAGTCCCAACCCACTTAATCTATTTTGATAGACTCTACTACAAACAACAGTCTTCTTATGTTATGATCTTGTTAGAGGAGCACTAGCTAGGTGCCAGAAGCAAGGAAAAGTTTTCATATAACTTATAGTTATAAGTCATTGAGTTTTAGTTAAGCTTTTTGTACCAAAACTTGTTTGGATTATAGGGTTTTAGAGATGACTCACATTCATGTTCAGAAGATTGATTATATTGTTTGTAACATGACTCATGTGAGTTGTATGATATGATGATTTTGTACTATAGCTTGTGTAGAAGTCATGGGGTTTGATATGAGATATACTTGCAACTCAGTAGTCAGATAATTTAGTAGGCAGTATGGATAACTTATATGACTATGAGTTAAATGGATTTCATACAAGTTACAGTTGTGACTTATTAGAGTTAGGGTTGTAGGAAGAGACTTATATAGAAGCAATGTTTTCACAGATGAGTTAGCTTTTTATGCAACTATCTATTGTTCTTTCCTATTTATAACTTTAAGAATACAAAACTCTAACTTTTCAACTACCTCTTCATCTTAGCAAATGCTTGATACAAAAAGACTCATATATTCAGTGCAAGTGAGAAACCAATTGCTAGTTAGAATTGTAATATAGGGCTAAGAGACTTAAGGAGTGCTTGGACACAACATGGTGAGAGGAATTGAGAAGTAGTATCAATGCTAATGTAAAGATATATACTAATCTAAAGATATGAGCAAGCAGTAATTGACTGTTACAAGTCCTGTAAATAGTAGAAAACTGTAATACCTTACTAAATAATGACTACCCTGTTGTATCTATCTGAGAGGTATATTAAGAATCCACTATATGGCCTTGCTTCTACCAATCTAAGATCCCAGATCTTATCTCTGAGCATGCTACTGTCAAGTCTAATGCTAAGCGATTTACTTGTGAGAAATTTTCTACAAAAGAGTAGTTTTGTAATGGGGGTACCCTGAGGGAGATGGACTCAAAGCTTGTGACTGTAACAAACAACTTCAAACTTATTGCCAAAAGTCTACACAGAAATGTAAGAGTGGGGTAAATAGTAAAACTTAATATTGTTAAGCCAAACACTGCACTCAATTAAGGTCTCAAGAGGATGTTGATTGTGTGGGAGTAGGACAGTTTTTGCATAGATTTAAGTAGTCAGAATTTATGTAAGAAATGCTTCTATCAGTTTACTCCAACCCTGTGAGGACACCCTTCTCCACTAAGAGCTGTTCGGCACTTGTTATACATTCCCATGGGTATGCACATATCAATACAGTCAAGTTGGTGACCTTCTTATGCAGTTCAGTTTCTGTAGTGCATCTCAATTACGGCCACTGTAGAGCAAGCTTTTTCACATTAGTATTTTGCCAATAGTGAACAGTCAAGACACCCAGGAGAGCCTCCTAATTTATGAACACCTCTCCATATGCATTTTATCTATACAAGTCCCTATAAGCTCTCCTGGTCTACGCATTCTACCTACTTCTATTAAGCCAGGTCCCTATAGAGACTCCGACTGCAGGGTACCTAGTGTGGTGATCCAATGGGTGCTACCCATAACCACCATGCCGAGAACCACCTCAGTTGTGATAAGAATCACGCTTTTAGTGTCTACAACCTTCCTTTACAGAGACTATAGCATAGGAGTATGTTTAGGCTTGATTGGTATAAAACTCTTCTGGTCATCCCTAGTACCACCTAGGACTACTCCTGGGACCTAGACAGTGAGCCTCCACTATCTTTGTCAATTCTCATCTGGTTTACTCTGAACAACTGGGGAAGGTGCTTCACCTTCTCACCAGTACCCACTCATATTTCCTGCAAACAGTTTACAGTTGGGTGGATGGCCAGAGTATAGATAGTGTTAGAAGTATATTTACAAAAGTGCTCTTTTGCTAGCTTGCATACAACTACACAACTGTTTGCCCATAATATCTGGAACTTAAGACAGGGTCAGGGAGATATGATAGGAATAATGCCTCCAAGTTACAGCTTCCTTATAGCTGTATAGCACAACCAATTGAACTACAGAGAATCCCAGAATTGGGGAGCATATATAGTTTTGCTTGACAAACATTCTGGTCATTTTTCTCCAGGTTTGGAAGAGACTTTATGATGCAATATAGGGTAACTGAGAGTCTTTGACAGAGTAACCCAAGTTCCATGACCATGTAACCAGACTCCCAAGGTAGGGTAATCCAACCTGGATGTCAGAGTAACTTTATCCTGTTACCCTGCCTACTCCTTCAGAGGAGTTAGACACTTGTATCCTTTTTCTAGTTACCCTGCCTAGTACAGTAACCTTAACTACCTAAGGTCACTAAGTACGCTGATATTGTCTATGTCCTTATACTAGGTATCCAAGTATCTAAGTACTTAAAGTCTTACTTGTTCATACAGGGATCCTGACTATAGGATACTTATAAGGCTCCTAGTCACTTGCCTACCTGTTCCTACCAGTTGACTGCCTAGTCACCTGTAATAGGCATAAGTTCAGGTTCCCATAACTTATATATGTACGGTTATTACATCACTCTCTTTTTTGCTAAGTTCTAACCAGGACTGCTAACATTGTTTCTTATTTCTATGGCTTGGTTCTTTTGTAACCCTATGGTCCCTGTGTTTAGACAGGTATCTTTAGAAGAAATCCTGAATGGCCTGTAGGCCAGTACTCTCTAGCATTTCATAGAGCTCCCATCAATTCTCCTCTACTGCATAGCCTTCTCACACAATTAGGTACTGAATCAATTATTGAGGAAACTTTGCTTTGATTCCCCGGTACTATTGACTGTTGACTATAGCTTCAATGACATAGCTTGGCTCACTATCCAGGATGTCTGAGGTAGGAATGTCCTTAGTTCCCTCTTATCTGGATCCTCGCAGCATGGCTTTAGTAAGGTGACATTGAAAACTGGATGAATAGAGCAAAGGGCCGGTAGTTGCAGTACATATAGTCAGTTACCTACCTGACACATAACCATGAAGGCCTCAAACATCTGGTGGTCCAGCTTCTTCCTCAGCCACTTTGTGTGAATGTTGTTTGAATTTAACATTACATGTTCTGACTTCTTTGCCCGGGCTGTAGATATATCCTGCAAGGTAATATAGTTTGGAGATAATAGTCATATCTGATCCTGCGATTTCCATTGCCATTCTTGAGCCCACTGTACTGTTTCTCAAATTTCTTGCCAGGTCTCATTACATTCCTTGATTAAGAACTCACTGTTGGGTGTATTTTCTGGTTATTAGATACTATACAGGACCAGTTTGTCCAAGGATTAAATCTATTGTTCATCATAAACAGGGACAAACTGGTAGATTCTGATGTAGAGGTGTTGTAGGCATACACTCCCGATAGTAACAACAATGTCCAATTGTCATACTGATAGGAACAGTAGTGATATATGTACTGTTTCAGTATTTGATTAACCTTTTCAGTTTGCCCATCAGTCTCTGGATAGAAAGCAGTTGAAACATTGAGTTTCACTTGCAACAGGGCTATTAGACTCATCCAGAACTTGGATGTGAATAGGCTATCATGGTCAGAGATGATAGATTCAAGTAGCCCATAAAGGGACCACTTTTGCTTTAGGAATATCAAGGCCAGCTCTGTAATTGGTACCTTAGTCACCAGGGGTATAAAATGTGCCATCTGTGAAACTTAGTCTACAATTACCTAAATCTTTGTATACCATTCCAACTCCAGCAGCACTACAGTGAAGTCTATTGAAATTGCTGTCCAAGGTCTTATTAGGATATCAAATGGTTTCAGAAGACTAAACTTCTTATACTGAATAGACTTATTCTATTGATATGTATCACAAGTATGGACGTAGTCTGTAATGTGCTTTTATGTAATGGGGAGTGTCTGTGCAGAGTCAAGGGCAGATAGTACAAGGTATACTATAGGGGTTAAGATGGGAATGAGTATAGGTATACAAACAAGATGTGTTTGTATCTAGGCTGGAGGGGTTCAGAGTGAGGGTTCATGGGTCCCAGTGATGCAAAGAAGAAACAAAGTTGTAATTCCTAAGTACAGGTGTAGGCAGGAAATTACCAGATTGTGTAAGGAAAGTAAATTACTAAGAGGTACACCCCTTTATATAAGAAAAGAAAATTGTCTACTAACAAGTTCCAATACCTCTAAGGCTTCCTTCATAGAAAGCTGTCACAAACCGTAATGGAAGTGGAAAGTTTCTTACATCATGGAAAACTCAGAACAGAATGTTGGGAGGACAGGGTAATGTTAACCAATAAGGCTTATGGGAAGACAGATTGGTTAGGTTTTCGCACCATGACTCATATTACGGTCACGGGGTCTTAGATGACTTACAGTTTTGAGTAGTTAACATGCTATAATTGGTTATTATGTTTGGACAGCTCGCATTTGCAAGGTCACATGATGTACTGACTTTCGCACATAACTCAGTTAATGAGTCATGTGTATTATGCATGTGACACATTTAGGGCACATGACTGCAGCAGGTGACTCAGGGGTATGAGTCACAAGGTTAGGGTTAGCGTGAAGAGCGAGTATAAAAGAGATTGCTAGAACTCAGGAGGGTGAGCTCTTCATGCTATCATCTTTGTATCTTCTTACCTATAACTTTATCACTCTAGTCTTCACCTATGTGGCCCCACTCTACACCTATTCTTGTAGGCCAGTCATCAGTTATAAGCCTTGGGTACTTAGCTATTGGACTGGGAAGAAGAGGTGTAGTCTCAAGTGTTCAAGGCTAAGATATCATCGCCCATATGATGGAAGCCCTAACTGGTAGGAATTGTTACATTTGATAGCATCACAACAAAAGATGCCTAATAATATGAGAAGACTGGAGGATAGCCTACGCAAACCCACAGCAACAGGAAAATGGATTACGAGGACAAGGAGATAGCCGATTAGCTTAGACTTCTAGAGTCAGGCCAAGGGCTAGAAAGAGTAGCAAGTTCACAAGAAACTGACAGACTCCTGAGTCCAGTCACACTGGAGGAGCAATAATAAGAAGAAACTTCGTCAACTGACAGGGAACTGGAAAGAAGAATGCCGGGAACAAAAATGGTTGTCTGGCCAGTTAAGCTATTAGAAAGGACATTGGAACAGCTTACAGCGCTGCTAGCAACACTATGAACAGGGTGACCCATTGGGGGATATACTCCGAAGGCTAAGTAGTTTGACCATTTCAAAGGCGAAAAAAGGACATTGCAAGAATTTCTCTCCCAGCTTGAACGGTACTTTAGAGTCAAGTACTGTGGGAATGATTGAGACACTACGAAGGTAGCATACGCCGAGTTGCTATTGCATGACCGCGCTAGCCAATGTATAACCCCTTAGGTCGAAGGATCAAGGAATCAGAATGACAAATAGGGGAAAGTTTCAAGGAGGTCCTGAGGGAATGATTCAGAGATATCGATGCAAAGCTGTCAGCTCAGAACAGGTTGGAATCCGTGCAACAAGGAAGGAAGAACATGAGGGATTTTTGGAACAAATTCCAATACCTAGCCATTGAGGCTGAATACGATGACAAGACTCTTTTCAGGTACTTGCTTCAAGCATGTCCTAGCTATCTGCAACAACTATGTGGTATGGCAGAAACCAAATATACAACAACAGCAGATTTCGCAGTATGAGCAATTGAAAGGGAGCAATATTTGGTAATGATCAAACACATGCAGAATGCGAGGACACCAACTGGTGTCTACCAAGTAACAGCATGGAATCAGTATAGAACTTTCCAGCAGACACCCTTAACGACAACTCAAGTGGGGCAATGCAATGGACATTGTTATAACAAGCAGAAAGGCGAAACTGAACCTGTCCTGGCATGAGTATGAACGAAGAATAAAAGGCCAGCTATGCCATAGGTATGGAAGGAGCGGCCGTATGCTTCCCAACTGCAGAGTACCAAGCGACAGATAAGACAGAGTACAACCTGCAAGGACAGGACCTGTTAGACCAGGAAGGCAAACACCAGCCCTGACCAGGGTAAATGACATAAATATCAATAATGAGGAAGAAAAGATGGAAAAGGACGACTGTCTCCAGCAACAGATGGTCTGAAGGACAGGACACAGCCGAAACCTATCACCCTGGCTAATTAGTACATAACACCAGAGGCGGAGCCACTAGAACATGAAGGAGATCAGATCATAGTTAAAACACTATTACATGGGAAGGATGAAACGGTTATCATACATGGAATGATTGACGCAGGAGCAATAGAAACCTTCATCAATAAAGAAATATATGACAAACATGGTCTCACCACTATTTAGGCGAAGAAACTAAGAGACATACACCTAGCAGATGGAATGAAAAGCGTCATGTGATGGATTACCCCTAAGACGCAAGTACCTATAGATATCACTAGCCATAGGGAAGTAGCAATCTGTCAGGTAGTCAACCTGCAGGGCCACAAGGCAGTCTTAGGAATGCCATAGCTGAGACAACACAGCCCTACAATAGGGTGGGAAAATAACAAAATCACGTCGGTGAATGAATGATATATGACAGAGTCTCTACACAGTTCACTAGTAGTGTATGCCACCGCTGACGCAGAAGCCGAGAAGAGAACTTAATCACAAGGTTCTACAAACTCCAGGCCCTGAAAGAACCAAGTGCTGGGAGAGGCCAAACAGATCAAGGGATCCAAGTCCAGAAGTTGACCAAGAAAGTAAGAATGCCTACCAAGGGTTCAGAAAGGGCAGTAGGACACAACCAGTATGCCAATAAACAATGGACGATACCGGCAAGCGGGCAGATAACGATTACTATGGAGATAGCCATTGGACTACTATTGAGCACCTATGGGCGGATTGCCCCATGAAGCAGTTTTGTAGTCAAACATGGGCATATAACCAACCTGAGGGTAATAGATGGTGACCATATGGGTGAAGTAAAAGTATTCTTGCTGAACCTAAGGGATAAGAATTTCCAAGTAGGAGAAGTTGATAGAATCGCCCAATTGATCATCAAAAAGATCAATGGGGAAGAACTCCAAGAAGTAGGAACTCTGGATGAAACTACGCGAGGTATGAAAGGATTCAGAAGTATGAATCAACCGACAGAGGGAGAGCAGAAATCAGAAAAGAAGATTGAAATCGGCTAGATAACTGTGTCAGTATTAAGAAAGTTCTGCTGACAAGGAGAAAATATGGGAACCCTCCAACCATGATGGGACCAAGACCCAGCCATATGGGTTGGACTCAATATAAGCACGGAATTAGCCATTCAGCACAAAAGGGGCAAGGAAAACAAACCTGGGAACCAAACACTCACGAAGGAATACCTCTGACATTGCGAAACTGTTCTAGGAAGAAGAGGTGACAACAGTCCAACCACAACGGAAAGGGGTAGACTGCGAAATAAAGTTCGGGAAAGACGACAAATTCCCGACAAAGAGGATCTACCCGCAGGGAGAAAAAGAACTGCAGGAACTGAAGAGCTATATCATACAGAACCTGCAACAAGGATGGATTAGGGACTGCATTGCAGAGGGAGGATCGCCGATCCTATTTGTATGTAAAAAGGATGGAAAATTAAGACTTTGCATAGATTACCGAGCTCTTATCGAGATAATAAAGAAAGATCGGTACCCGCTACTCTTGATACCCAAGGCTCTAGATCGACTAGGATCAGGAAAGTACTTCACCAAGCTCGATATTAAGGAAGAAAACCACAATATCAGAATCAAATCATGAGGCAAATGGAAGACAACATTTGCCACGCAATATTGGACGTTCGAGTGTCTGATCATGCCATTTGGACTAACCAATGCACTTGCCACTTTTCAGCCATGGATCAACTGAGTATTAAGCCGATATCTGGATGTGTGTTGCATTGTCTACCTAGACAAGGTACTTATATATTCCAAGAATATGGAACAGGACTGAAAGGGCATCAATAACATTATGGAAGCACTACAGAAATCACCTATGAAGGTCAAAGCAAGCAAATAAGAGTTCCATGAACAAGAAGTAGAATACCTCGGCTTCATCATCAACCAAGAAGGGGTTCAAATGGACCCGGTCAAGACCCAGGCAATATGGAAGTGGGGGCACCAAAAACCTGAGGGGACATTCAGTGTTTTATTGGCTTCTCCAACTTCTATTGTTATTTAATTGAAGGGTTCAGTCAAATAGCAAAACCGATATACCACCTCCTTAAAAAGGACATCAAATAGAACATGGAAAGCGAACAAGTCAAGGCATTTGACGAACTAAGGATGGAAATAACCATAGCACCAATATTGGTGTACTTCAACTCAGAAAGCAAAACAGTGATATAAGTGGCTGTATCAAAATATGTATACTTGGATATACTATCACAAAAATGTGAAGACTGATAATAGAAACCAGTTGTATACTGGTCCAGGATGATGGTAGCAGCCGAATGCAGCTATGACGTACATGACAAGGAAATACTAGTGATAGTTCAAGCTCTTAAAGAGTGCAGAGGTTATATTCAAAACACTAACTATAGTAGCAAGGTCCTAGCAGACTACAAGAACTTGGTAGCATTCATGACAACAAAAGAGCTGAATGACTACCAATCATGTTGGGTGGGGAAGCTAAGTCATTATGACTTCAAAATCGAATGTCGACTAGAGAAGGAAGGAGGGAAAGTGGACGCGCTCATGGGACATGCCAGGCACTGACCCAGGAACAACAAAGATGAAAGGATCGCAAGGAGACAATGGATACTACTCCTAAGGAGAGAATACATCAAGGCAATGGAGATGGTGGAAATCCAGGATGGTATAGAAGACACCATCAGAGAAATTAGTGGAGAAAAGTGGATAATCCAACAGATATGACAAGCATTAGAAAGAGGAGATAAGGAAACAAAAATGTTCAGCTAGGGCTTTGCAAGTGGGATAGCAACTACTAGAGATATAATAACAGGATATGAATAACAGACAACGAGGAAATCAGAACAGACCTGATGTGAAGGAACCATGATCTATCAGTAGCAGGTCATAGGAGGACAGCCAAAACTACCAATCTAGTATACTGACAATACTATTGGCCAGGAATACGAGGAATGATCAAACAATTCATCAAGTACTGTGGTATTTGTGTATGGATAAAGGTCATATGACACGCATCTTATGGGCTACTGAAACCGAACAAAGTACCAGACAAGCCCTGGAAATCCATATCCATGGATTCCATCGCGGACTTACCCCATCAGATGGTTACAATACCATCCCCATGGTGGTAGATTGTCTGACCAAAATGAGTCCTTTTATCGCATGCAGGAAAGACATGATGGCATGGTGGTTCGCCTTGATCTTTCTGTGAGAAATCTTTCCACCTCATAGCTTACAAAAAATCTGATAATGCACGGAGGATGACTATTTATATTAGAAGTATGGAGGGAAACGACCAAGAAACCTGGAATGCAATGAAGACTCAGTATGGCATTCTATTCCCCAATGCATGGACAAAGCGAAAGAGTCAACGTGATATCACAACAGTATCTAGGGGCATACGTCAACTAGCAGCAGGATATCTGGAATGAATTCCTCCCATTAGTGGAATTCACCTGCAACAATGGAAGACGAGAAAGGATAAAGAACATGCCATTCTATGCAAACTATGAACAGAATCCAGAACATGAGGAGATCAGTTATTAGACCAAAAATGAGATAATAAGCTCTGACGAGATGGCACCTCTTCACGAAGTCCTGCGAACAGATATGGTCATAGCACAACTAAGACAAAAGGAAAATTACAATCAACCCCGAAGATCCAATCTAAACCTACAATCAGGAGGTATGATATAGCTACTATGGCGAAGCATATCGACCACAAGAGTATTGAAGAAACTCAACTAGAAGAAAATCGGACCATTCACGGTCTTGGCAAAAAGTGGGGAGATGGGCTTATAATCTTGACCTACTACCCCAGATGGCCATACACAACATATTCCACATCTTACTCCATGAACTCTACTCAAACAACAAACCACATTCTCAAGAGATCCTCCCTGCTCCGTCTATGAGGATAGATGGAGAAAATGAATACAGACTTGACGAAATCATTGACTCAATAGTAGACTATGGAAAGGTGCAATACCGAGCTAAGTGGACAGGGTAGTTACCAGAACTCGACCTGACTTGGTACCAGGTAAACAACTTTGAAAATAAAGAACTCGCAACTCTTCACTTCCACCAATGATACCCCTACAAACCGTGCATGGGTCAAAATCGAAATCACGCAAACCAAGTCATTGGCCATAGGGCCATAGGAGGCATGGGACACCACGATTGGTCTGCCCCACAATGTCACCCCAACTAGCCCAGGACACAAATGACCCTCCAAAGCCAAGGTAGATGAAAGACAATAGGAGGCCGAGAAAATGGCAGAACACAATACTATATCATGGACGGGCTGGTATAAGGATGGGTGCTGGGTGCATCTAAGGGACAAACAAGGACAAGGATAGCTCCCAAGTGACCCCAGGACCCAGAGGAACAGAACGGAAATACAAGAAAAGAAAAGGTGGCAAGAGTGCTACTGGGATGGGTGCAAAACCCATAAAATGGTAAAAATAGATGCAAGGTATTATTCTCAGAAAGCGAGAAGTGAGAAGCCCTTGAAAATGGGCCACAAAGTGATGAGTATGTAGAGGGCAGCTGTGAGGGCATGGCAGAAGGGAGAAGGGAGCGAGGAAAATGCGGAAACACTCGCAGACATAGACAGCCTACACTGACAGATTGATGACCTGCAGAGAATGCTGGATGAAGCACAAGGGGTCCTCACCAACTAAGGAACAACTATTAATGCCCAAGAAATGACGAGCGGAATACAGTAGCGAATGATTGAGGTTCCAAACACTGCCCTCCAAGAACTGAGAGAAAATTGGTAACGCAAACCAAAGTACCAGGAGTCATGGGGAAGAGAGGCAAAAGTGTTGAGAAGAGCCCTGATGCAATAGGTGTAGCCTGATGGAATTGAAGCTAGAGGGAGAGGGGAGCTAATATCACAAATAGTGATGGAGGTGGAAGGTTTCTTACGTCATGGAAGACTCAGAATAGAATGTTGAGAGGACTGAGTAAGGCTAACTGGTAAGGCTTACTGGCAAGGCAGATTGATTAGGTTTTCACACCAAGACTCATATTATGGTCATGGGGTCTTGCATGACTTACAGTTGTCAGTAATTGGCATGCTAGGATTTGTAACTGGTACGCGTACTAGGTTGTTTTTTTGTTTAGATTCACAGTATCATGTGATACTTGTATTGTTTCGTGTGCTATCGGTTGATACACAAATTGTTTTGCAATATCGCTCATACTGGAAATAAGCGATATGCTGTATTTAAAGACCGCTGATTCCTGCGATGGAAACAGCAGACTTTGACAGACAGTGTTCTTAATATACTTGGTTGAACAGTTACTTCTTTGATCTCCAATTACACCCCGTTCGAAGCCTCCTTTAGCCAGCAGCGCTCGCCTTGTGTTGATCACAACGCCATCTGCCCTATCGTACCGCTACGTGACTAGGGCCCAGCCTGAACACGTTACATTTTTTTAACCTCAGCGAGTGGTTCAGAAACCTGCAGGGACTTGGTCTGATCAGCCTACGAAAGGTCCAACAGAAAGCTCGCACCGGGGAGCGGTAGAACCACGACAGGTTCGGCTCCACCAAAACGACAGAATTGAGTCATTAGAGACTCGAAGTGGGAAGCAGGTCCCACGGGAAGGCCTTACCAAGAAGAGGCAACCTAAGAAACTGAAAAGGCCAAAGAGCGAATTCTCAATCGACGAAGCAGAACAACAATTAGCCCGAGACTTGGCCAAGCAGACCTTTAGCGAATCAACTGACGAATTAGCAAAGGCAGCGACCACCCTTCTTGGGCTATTTCCCCTCAGCCCCAGTAAAGGAAAGGGACCGGTGCAACCACCGAAGAAAGACAGAATACCTATTGGGACACCTAAAAAGGAAGAAAGCGAAGAAGAAGGATCAGATCACTCGGTAGTAAGGCAGCCACCAGACGATAACCCCAGCGACTCTCCAGAAAGCTCCTCAAACAACAGCTCGAGTTACGAAGAATCCGAACACGATATGTCTGAAGGTGAATCCACCAGGCGAACAGGACCTAAAATCAAACTTCCGCTGCCACCCTTGTTCTCGGGCGAAAAGGACGACTTAAAACCTGAGGTATTTGACCGGTGGGTCATAACAACTTCGCAATACCTCACCCTACATGGAGTGGACAAAACCAAGGAAGGAAGTGGAGCGTACTTCGGAAGCTTCTGTACTGGAAAGGCAGAGGAAGCATACCACCAAGCAATGAACCACTATGAGAGTGGGGAAAAAATTGGAGGAACGACCTTGATAAAGTACTTGAGAGAGAGATTTCAATCCTCATGAAACACGGAAGAACTATACAAAAGGTTCAAGGATATCCAGCAAGTACGAAATGGCAAAACAGAAAAAACAACCTAGTACCCGTACCGGTTACAGGATTGGTTAATATGTTTGGACTACTCGCAATTGCGAGGTCCCATGAGGTAAGGACTTTCACATATGACTCAGTTAATGAGTTATGCATCTCACACATGTGATGCACTCAGTGCACATGACTATGACAGGTGACTCAGGGGTATGAGTCGCAAGGTTAGGGTTGGCATGAAGAGCGAGTATAAAAGAGGTCACTAGGACCCGGAAGGATGAGCTCTTTACGCTATCATCTTTGTATCTTCTTACCTATAACTTCATCATTCTACTCTTTGCCTACGTGGCCCTGCTGTACACCTACTCTTATAAGTGAGTCATCAGATAGGAGACTGGGGTGCTTAGCCACATGACTCAGAAGAAGACGTGTGGTGTTGAGTGTTCAAGACTGAGGTATCATTAAACATGCGAGGTGAGCCCTAACCAGTAGGAATTGTTACAGCAAATGCCACCTTCAATTAGTTTTCAGAAGGTTCAATTACGTAGAACCTCTTTTCAGTAACCTCTTATATTCCTAGAGCACCGTCTAACTACCTATTCCACTACATGTAACCAAAAAACCTAATGCCATGATATCCTGGTCAGATTACCATAATACTAGCACCCCTCTCATAATCCCAAAGTCTCCTGAGGCACATTGTACTAATTCTGGTAGTGGACTCAGCTTATTTGGATAGTGCTGGTGGAACTCTTTTATGGTGCAAAGTCTATTCACTGTCTCCACTTGTTTCTGGCTGGTTTCCTAATACCCTCTGCATCGGACTGGGTATTATGGATGGCTCCAAACTACCGGGGTGTCCTCAATCGATTCTACATGCTATTCCCCCTCGCAAATGATTTCCATTGGTAGTGGGGGTGGTATCACCTATCCTGGCAGGGGGTCACAGTCAGCCAGTTTAAGGAGTGCAATGTGGAAAATGTCCAGTACCCTCATGGCAGCAGGGAGGTTAAGGTGGTAGGCATATGTACTATCACCAGGTAGGGTCCATGTGGAGTCAAGGGCAGATTGTTCAAGGTACACCGCGGTAGGCGGGACAGAAGAGGGGGACAAGTGTACAAACAAGACATATTTGCATCAAGGCTCAAGGGGTTCAAGGACAAGGTCTGAGGGATCAGGGTCAGGGTCCATGGGTTCCGGGGATGTCAAGAAGAAACCGAGTTGTAATTTCGATACAGAGGTGCAGACAGGAAATTATGAGTTTGTGTAAGGAAAGTAAATCTCAAAGGGGCCCATACCTTTATATAACAAAAGAAAATCCTCTACTGACAAATCTCAATACCCCTAATTGTGCCTTCACATGCAGCCACAACTTTCTATCAGCTTCCATGAGGTGCCATTATGCGGAACCTCAGCTAAGTAACCTCTTCTGTCATTAGGCAACCATGCAACCCCCTGTTTTCCTATCTGCAACCCAAGAGTCCAATGCCACCATACTCTCGTATAACGACCCAGCATGCATGAGCTATAGCAGTCGGAACCTACGCTCATACAGGTAGCCTGGAGGGGAACTGGTAGGAACTGGCAGGCAAGTAAGTAGTTGACCTAGGGAGACCCGATGGCCCAGGCTCCGAGATGAACAGAATTAGCAGGCAAGGTACTTTGGTACCTGGCTACACCTGGCAGCGGTGTCAGCATACTTAGAGACCCCTAAAGTGGCAGTTACTCAGCTAGGCCGGGTAACTGGAGAAAGGTCAGAAGCATCTATCTCTGGCGACAGAATAGACAGGGTAACAGTGAAAAGTCATCTTGTCCGCCAGACAAGTTTACGCTACCCTCAGGATCAGGTTACCCCACCATGAGGTTCGGGTTACCATGTCTAAAGTCCTAAGTTGCCCTAACTTTCAATACGAAGTCCCTTGGGGAGTTTGGGAAAAATGACCAGAATGTTTGTCATGCGAAGCGAGGCATAATACTGGAATCTGGGGTTCTAGGAGATGCTATCAGGCGAGCTACGCAGCTCCAAAGAAGCTATGAATTGGAGACAATATTGCTATCATACCCCTGCGGCCCCGCCTTGATGCCGGGACGTCATGGGCAAACGGTTACATGGTTGTGTGCAGTCTAGCAAGAAAGGATCTTGGGAGACCTGCTTGCAACACTGCATACGTTGCTGCCATCCAGTTGACTGTAAGCCATTCGCGGGATATATAAGGGCGCACAGGGTGGAAGGTGAAGTACCCCCTCCAAGTTGTTCGGAGTAAAACGGACCAAAGCCAATGGAGTCAATAGTTGTTAACCGTGGGGGTCCTGAAGGTAGTCCCGGGTGGTGCCGGAGCAACAGGGAGAGTTTTACTCCTACCAAGCCCAAAAGTGTCCTCAACGACATAGGCTCTGTGAGGAAAGTGCAGAGACACTAAAAGCACGATTACTACTACCGGTAAGGGGGATCCAAGGTAGTGGTCATGGGTAGCGCCCATTGGACCGCTCCTGGACCAGCGTATCCTGCGGAAGGTACTGGAAGCCCGAGAACCGCAAACAATAGATAGATAAACCCCTCATGGTAGCTTCCAGAGTCATGTAGAGATCAATGCATATGGGAAGGGTGTCATAGATAGTCCAGTTCATCAGGTGTCATGACCATTAGGCACTGGCAAGACACCGATGCGAAAAGGTTTTCAATCCGCCGGAATAAATCGAAATACACCGCAGAAACGATAAGCGCATAAGGTGAACACTGACCCGAGTGTGTTGACACAAGCAAACCTGAGGGGTGTTCCTGGAGACATGTTGGACTACCGTTAGCGGAAAAGGGTATGCTCAAACAGTTGGAGCCAACTGATGGGGGGAGTTTCTGGTATAAGATAAAACTACCTGAAAACTCTATGTGAGAACTCTTCTACTCCAACAATCAATCCTCTTCAGACCTTAATTGAGTGAAGTGTCAGGCTTAACGATATTAAGTTTTACCATTTACTTTACTCTTACACCCGTATGAACTTTTGGCAATAAGTTTGAAGTTGTTTGGTGCAGTCGCAACCTTGGGATCCAACTTTCTAGGGGTACCCCTGTTTCACCTCGTCAGGTCACTGTAACAAATTCTGTCTTTCTTTTTCTACGATGATTCTGACTCCTTCATCATCCAACCCTGGTTCTAATACCAGTGAGTATCAAAAGGTAGATAGATACAGGACCCATATATAGTGCAAGAACGTATAAGCGTCAATCTCATTTAGGAGAGTTTTCAATTAAACATCACCCACCCTCTAGTGGTCCAACTGAGGTAAAAAAAACTATAGAAATATAGAGCAAGTAAGGTAGAAGAAAAGTATGGTTTTTTTATCTCGTACAAGCAAGTACTTGGAGTCGCATCTTTGATTGAAAAGTTGAAGTTTTGGTGTAGAATCTGGGGCTTGGGGTTGGGGTGCGACGCGGGGTTGCTGGGTGATTGAATATTTTGGCATGTGGGTCAATCAAAGCAAATTATATGAAGAGGCATGATATATTGATATAGTATACTACAAATGACAACATCATTTGAATGGCCGGAATTGGACGATGCAAACAACACTGTCACCTCGCAGGCTAGCTTGGTCGCAGACCCAAAAAGAACATTGATCATGTTCAACTTGAGGAGTGAGCCTTGACGCTAGAGCCAAAAGTCCCAAATAAGGAAGTCATTCTTCCCAGTAAGTTTTCTCAAAGCTTTTTGAATTATAATAGTTGACTGGACCTGAAACTAACTTCGTAATAATTGGAATTGTATTGTATTAGATGTAAGCCTCAGTGGTACAGGAAGAGGGGGGAAAGCCCCATGTTGGCAGGCAATTTGGAGGAGAAAGAAGAAATATGAGTTGCAAGCACAGGAAGATGGAAGAGAATCCCAGGTAGAGGAATGTCAGGAGGTGGAGGGGGATCAGAGGGCAGTCTTAGAAGTGGAAAGGGATGAGATGGATGGGGGAATCGGGGAGGATGAGGGAATAAGGGATGCAGAAGTTGGGGGAGGAGAAGTGGAGGAGAGAGAGGTTGAAGATAAAGAATTGATGGCGGAAGAAGCATTGTAGCTTGGATGGCAGGAGGAGGTAGAGCAAGAAGTGCAAGAGGAGGTGAATGAGGAAAGAGATGATATAGCTGAGGCTGTTAGATGCTAGCCAGTCTTATCCAAGTATCAATCAATGCAGTTTAAGTATGGAACCCTAACGAAAGGTATTTTCTTTGAACTCATGGTATTTTGAATATTGAAACGGCTAACAAATATTTTAGGAATTCATGATATGCGAAGACTATTAAACTCGAAGAGGAGAAAGCCAAAGGGGCAAGATCTTGCATGCCACCTCCAAGTTCTATGGTTCCTTCAATTCCAAAGATATGGACTGCAGAAAACATTCTGGCAGCGAACTTGCAAAGAGGCAGCATCTATTGTGGCAGCAACTAGTGGTCGCGGAGAACATGTTCGAAATCGCATTATCCAACATGAAAAGAGTTGGATTAAGGACCACTATATTCCTCTGTCATATCAGGGGAAGTCCCCTATGCTTTATTGATTGATTGATAATGAAAGAATGAAGCTAGCCTTACGAGAGTACCTGGGTGGGGCAGGAGAGAGGATTACAGGCCAAAGTGTTGCTTATGCCATTTCATCCTATTGGCAGACTGGAGTACTACCCTTTGAAGAACAGCCTGAGTTGAAAACACCTCCATCACGATATACACCAGAAATTGAAGCCCAGCTGGCCCAATTGGCAGATGAGAGACAGGAGGTACAGAAGACTTTGAGTAGTCGTACAGCTGTAAAATGGTTGCAGCATATGGGGTATAAACTACAGGATTTCAAAAAAGGTGTATACAATAATGGGCATGAGCGGAGTGGTATGGTTGAGTGGAGGCAGAAGTACTTCTTGCGTACCTTGAAGGAGTTAAAGATCGGATGGTGCGGTAGGAGCTGATTGCTACAAATGAGTATGAAGAGCTTTGAATGGTATTCCCCCAAAATCTCCCAGCTGGAGTGAAGCCAATTGTACTGGTTGTCCATGATGAGACCACATTTAATGTGAATGATAGCCAGTCTAAGATTTGGATTAAGGATGATCATATTCCACTTAAGAAGAAATCACGAGGAAAGGGGATTATGGTGTCCAATTTCCTTACTCCTGGAGAATGCTTAAGAGTTCCTGAAGGTGAATACCTTGATTCTAACCCAGAATATGGAAACCAGCAGGAGGGCCCAAGGTGCCTTGATTCTCATCTTGCCACCTGTTCAATTGAATATGGTGGAGATACATGGTGGGACGGTGACCAACTTGTTGAGCAAGTTCTAAAGCTTGCAATTCCAATATTCGAAGTTACATTTCTGGGCTGCCAGACTCTATTCCTGTTTGACAATGCTACGAGTCATTCAGCCTATGCACTGGATGCCCTGTGAGCTAGTACGATAAACTTACACTCAGGCAGAGGTCAGGCACAGCTTCGACCCAGTGTAAACTCTTTAACTGAAGAGATTCAATCAATGGTACTACCTGATGGTTTACCAAAGGGACTCCAAATGGTACTGCAGGAGAGAGGTCTACAGAGACCGAAATTGCGAGTGCAATGTCACAAACCAGGTGGAAAAAAGAACAAGTAATGCCTCAATGGAGGCACGTGCTGTGCAAGAGCATTGATGGCCAAAGAGCCAGAGTTTAAGGGTCAAAGAAGCTGCTTGGAGGAAGAGATAGACTTAAAAGGACACATTATTGCTTTTTTCTCTAAGTATCACTGCGAACGCAATTTGATTGAGTACTACTAGGGAGCTGCAAAGCGCTATACATGACGAAAATGCGGATACAACATTCGAGCATTATGGAAAATGGTACCTGAGTGCCTGAATTCTGTGAAGCTAACTTTAATCTGGAAGTTTTGGGCACGTACGGAGAGAATGGTGAGAGCTTATCATGAAGGTATTGCTTATGGTACCCCAGACTTTGAAGAGAAGGTTACCAAAATATGTAGAAGTCATTGAAGAGTTTCAGGCTCTCAAACTGTTGTATATAATTAATGTTTCTTATAATATTTACACTTCTTCATAGTCAATCACTCACTGTCTTGGCAATTATTTGCATAGCCACTATTGCCTTTGACTGTGCCACATGGTTGACAGTCTTCCCTTCTTGAACCTATAAGTAGGACTCATTGTTGAAGTTGTTCTAACAAGCACATATTGAGTGATTGTCTCCGGACAGAGTTATCTGGTAAATTCTGCCATCTGCCATTATTATCTTTTTGTCGTATAGTTTTAGTTTGAGGAAGTCACCTGAATTTAGTAATATATAGGAAATAGCTCCTGAGTTAGAGACCCATTTAAGTGTAGTATCTTCTTTCTTTGGTTGTGATTTTGTTATTAAAATAGTAGTGTATATATTGACATCTGTAATATTTGTAGTTTTGGCGACAGTTTTCTTCTTCTTTTTGAGGCAATTGCATTGGTTTATTGTATGCTTATCATATCAGAAACCTATAGGCTTATAGTATATACATTCTGCTTTTCCACAATACTTCTTCTTGGATGCCAGGGCAGAGAGTGCTTTTTCTTTCTCAGGTTTTCATATCATTTTGGTGGCTCAGCTTATAAAGATATTTCCAATATCAGTATATGTAACAGTACCTTTTATGCATAACCTGTCGGATATATTGAGAAATCTTTCCAGAGGTATTGAGATAAACACACATCTCTTTAGTACCTCTGATTATATGAATAGTTTCATGATTTTCTGAAATTCTGTTGAGGATTTTCTGGCACTTGTGTATACCAGATGACATCTTTGACTGAACTGAGTCCAAGCTATTTCAAACTTAGATATAAGATTAGCTATACTTATCTCTTTTGAGTAGTCAAGATGTGGGAAATTTGCAAGGAGTGTAATAACTGTTGTAACCAGTATGGGCACTAGGTTATTTTATGTTTAGTTTCACAGTATCATTTGATACTGGTATTGTTTCATGTGCTACCGGTTGATACATAGAATGTTTCATGTTCGGTTTCACAGTATCGTTTGACACATGTATTGTTTTGTGTGCTATCAGTTGATACACACAATGTTTTATGTTTGGTTTCACAGTATCTTTTGATACTTGTATTGTTTCGTGTGCTATCAGTTGATACACACAATGTTTTATGTTTGGTTTCACAGTATCGTTTGATACTTGTATTGTTTTGTCTGCTATCAGTTGATACACACAATGTTTTATATTTAGTTTCACAGTATCGTCTGATACTTGTATTGTTTCGTGTGCTATCAGTTGATACACACCTTGTTTTGGAATATCGCTCATACTAGAGATTAGCGATATGTTGTATTTAAAGACTGCTGATTTCCACGATGGAAACAGCAGACTGCGAGAGACAGTACTCTTAATATACTTGGTTGAACAGTTACTTCTTTGATTTCCAATTACATCCCATTCGAACACTCCCTTAGTCAGCAGCGCTCGCTTCTTGTTGATCAAGAAGACATCTGCTCCTATCGTACCGCTACGTGACTAGGGCCAGGCCCAAACACGTTACATTTTTTTAACCTTAGCAAGTGGTTAAGAAACCGGCAGGGATGAGGCCTGGTCAACCTGCGAAAGTCCAATAGCGAAGCTAGCATCGGGGAGTGGCAGAACCACGCAAGGTTCGGCTCCGCCAACCTGACAGGATTGAGTCCCTGGAGACTCGAAGTGGGAAGCAGGTCCTACGAGAAGGCCTTACCAAGAAAAGGCAACTCAAGAAACCGAAAGGGCCAAACTGTGACTTCTCAATCGATGAAGCAGAAAGACAGTTAGCTCGAGATTTGGCCAAGCAGACCTTTAGCAAGTCAACCGACGAGTTAGCAAACGCAGCAACCAGCCTTCCTAGGCTTTTCCCCCCAAGCCCAGCAAAGGGAAGGCACTGGCACAATCGGCGAGGAAAGATAGCGCACCTCAATGTACATCAAAGAAGAAAAACAGCGAAGAGGAAGAATCAGGCCACTTGATTGCAGCAGAACCTCCGGACAAACGCCTGAGTGGCTCTTCAGCAAGCTCGTCAGATGATGATAACAGTGACGTAGGATCCGAACACAGGATGTCAGCGGAAGAATCCTCCGCGCCGCCTGGCCCCCGGGCAGGGCAAACAGGACCAAAGACCAAACTCCCGCTGCCACCCAAATTCTCTGGTGAAAAGAAAGATCTCAAACCTGAAGTATATGACTGATAGGTAACCACCACTTCTAAATACCTTGGTCTGCACGGAGTGGATAAGACCAAAGAAGGAAGTAGAGCATACTTGGGAAGTTTTTGTACCGGAAAGGAAGAGGAAGCATACCACCAAGCAATGAACCACTATGAAAGTGGGGAAAATATCCGAGGAATGACCCTGATTATATACCTGAAAGAAAGATTCTAATCCGCACTAAACACAGAAGAACTATAGCAGAAGTTCAAGGATATCCAGTAAGTACGAAATAGCAAAACAGAAAGAATAACCTTAGTTGCAACAGATCTCCTGATGTATCATGGACGATTGCCTAGTGGAACAGTATCTCAGTAGACGCTATGACAGAGGCTGTATGAAGCAATGCACCACCAACTGCGACAGGAGGTAGGACCGATAGAAGAAGATGTAGATTCCTTTGAAAAAATCATTAAGCAAGCGGAACGAAAGGACACAATCCTCTATGAGACATTAGCTTACTGAATGCATACAACCTAGCAGCGGGGCAGTAAGGGGACAACTTCGTGTGACCATACAAGAAAGGAGCAGCCAAACTGCAAGGAAACGAAAAATAAGAAAGATAAGGAGCAAAAGAGATGTGATGAAGGTACATGTTTCGAATGCGGGAAAAAAGGGCGCCGTGAAAAGGATTGCTATGCCTAAAAGGGAAAAGGAAAATCAATCGAGCGAGAAACAAGTACGAACCATATGGAAGCAACCGAATACGTCGAAGTGGAAATTAACGCAGTGGAAAGGGAAAGCCTCCGAATGCAACCAACACTGGCAGTCAGGCCCCATGACGCGCTAGAAGGAATTATTCACATAGAAGGCCACCCAGCAAAGGGACTATTCGACACGTGAACAATCGGCTGCGACATAGTTAGCGCCACCTTTATCTCTACCCATGACATCCTTATAGAACCTCTACCCCAACCAACAACAGTTAATATGACCATGAAAGGCTCCCACTCCTCAAGCCATAAAGGTGAGGTTTGACAGTAGGAATCGGGAAAAAGAAATGGAGAAAGCAGGAGATGTTGGTAGGAAATCTCGCAAAATACAGCGCCCTCAGAGGAATGCCATTCCTAAAAAGACACAACGCCTTTATCAGGTGTGGGGATATAGCAGTAGAGTTTCCCAATGACAAACAGGGTGTGCTAGGCAAAACAACAAGCAGGGAATTCCGAGCTGCTGTGTCAGACACCACTACAACTGTAACGACCCAGCATACATGAGCTATGGCAGATGGAACCTATACCCATACAGGGAGCCAGGAGGCGAACTGGTAGGAACCGGCAGGCAAGCAAGTACTTGACCTATGGAGACCCGATGGCCCGGGCTCTGAGAATGAACAGAATTAGCTGGTCAGGGACTTAGGTACCTGGTTACACTCAGGAGCAGTGTCAGTGTACTTAGGGACATCTGAAGCGGCAGTTGCTCAGCTAGGCTGGGTAACTGGGGAAAGGTCAGAAGCGTCTATCTCCGGCAACTGGATAGACAGGGTAACAGGGAAAAGTTATCTTGTCCACTGGACAGGTTACCCTACCCTTAGGATCAGGTTACCCTGCCGTGGGGCTTGGGTTACCCTGCCCAAGGGCCTGAGTTACCCTCCCTTTCAATGCAAAGTCCCACAGAGAGTGCGGGAAAAATGACTGGAATGTTTGTCACGTGAAGCCATGCATGATACTGGAATCTGGGGTTCCGGGGAATGCTATTGGGCGAGCTACATAGCTTCGAGGAAGCTGTAAATTGGAGACAATATTCCTATCATACCCCTCCGGTCCCGCCTTGAGGCCCGGACGTCAAGGGCAAACGGTTGGGTAGTTGTGTGCAGTCTAGCAAACAGGAAACTTTGCAGACATGCTTGCAACACCGTATACGTTGCTGCCGTCCGGTCGACCATAGACTGTTTGCAGGATATATAAGGGGGCATAGGGTGGAAGGTAGAGTACCTCCTCCAAGTTGTTCGGAGTAAAACGGACCAAAACTGGCGGAGTTAACAGGTGTTAACTGTGGGGGTCCCGAATGTAGTCCCGGGTGGTTCCGTGGTGACTGGGAGAGTTTTACACCTACCAAGCCCTAATTTGTTCCCTATTCTATATGCTCTGAAAGGGAAGTGCAGAGACACTAAAAGCATGATTCCTACCACAGGTAAGGCAGATCCGAGGTAGTGGTCATGGGTAGCGCCCATTGGATCACTCCCGGACTACGGTGCCCTGCGGAAGACACCGGAAGCCCGCGACCCATAAATAGCAGATGGATAAACAGCTCACGGTAGCTTCCGGAGTCAAGCAGAGATCTTTGCATATGGGAAGGGTGTCATAGATAGTCTAGTTTATGAGGTGCCTTGACAGTTAGCCACTGGCAAGACCCCGATGCGCAGAGGTTTTCACTCCGGCGGGCTAATTGGAGATACACCGCAGAAACGATAACCACATAAGGTGAACGCTGACCAGAGTCTGTCGACACATGCATGCCCGAAGGGTGTGCCAGGAGACCGGTCGGACCACTCTTGGTGGAGAAGGGTGTGCTCGAATTGTTGCAGTAAACTGATGGGGGAGTTTCTGGCATAAGATAAAACTACCTGAAAGTCTATGCGAGAACTCTCCTACTCCAACAATCAATCCTCTCGAGACCTTAATTGAGTGAATCGTCAGGTTTAATCATATTAAGTTTTACCGTTTCTTTACTGTTACATTGGTGTGAACTTTGGCGATAAGTTTGAAGTTGTTTGGTGGGGTCGCAACCTTGGGATCCATCTTCTTACGGGTGCCCCCGTTACAGTATATTGTTAAGTGAGGTCCTCGCTTAACTCCTCTCCTAATTAATTGTTTTCGACCTTCGGCACTGACCTTGCGTGAATACTGGTAACCTTGTCTAGAACAAGCAGCCCAGGGTGGAAAGCGCAATGTCTAGTACCGATCGCCGACCTAGAATGGAATCCAACTCGGATTCAGACCTTGACCTTGATGAGAACTCTGCCAACACATTTCGTCCGTCGGTTTTCGCGGACGTCCACGGTATTGAATGGGACAGTCACTAATTGCTTCTGGAGGCCGCTTCTATTCACTTACCTGATGAATGTATTGATCTTATGACTACAGACCCTCGCGCTGCAGCGCTTTCATTTTTTCAAGACTCTGTCCTCGTCCACAACATGGTCCCTCCCCCGCCGCAAGGGCTATCATTTAGCGAGTTCTCCCAGCAGTTTGTAGTACCTTATATCATCCGGCAGGTATCCAAGTCGATTGAGGACGCGAAGCGAGAACTAAAGAACTGGAATGCCCAGCAGCAGCAGGTGTTCCGTAAACAAATTACTACGGCAGCGGTGGAATGGGTAAAAGTACAGCGGGAGGCATAACTGTGAATGTTAAGACACCAGAAGGCGTTGAAGGATCGTATGGCAGTGCTGGAAAGGGCCTTCACAGGAGGTTATAGTATTGATGCTGAGATTGACGTACTGATGATAGAGGCGGCGCCCCCACTCCCACTCGTCCACATGAAGCCAGAGGACTTCTGGATGGAACTGGCTAGGAGAGCCAGAGATGAATGGTGGAGGGCGTACCTAAGCCCCGTGGGTATATGTATGTTGAAAAGCCTCAAGGGTGAAGCCTACAGCCTTACCTCATCCTTCACAAGAGCATCAACAGGCTCTCGGTCTGTCCCCTCCTCGATCGCCCACAGTTGTTCGGGAAGTCCGGCGATTGGACCAACCGATGGGCGCCGGGTTACGAAAAGGACGTCGAAGCCAAAGGGTATCACGGCACCAGATACACCTGACCCTACTCCTCAACCGACCCCTGCTCCCATCAACCCTCCTGCAACACCATCGGTTGCAACTCCCGCACCTCACATCGTTGCCACAAGACCCACACCTTTACCCGTCTCATTGCCCGCCCCTGATACCTTTCCTGCTACAGCCTTTCCACCAGCAGTATCGGCTACCCGAGGGTTCCGACCACTGCACGCGGCATCACCTGGATTTTTCAAACATGTAAGGCGCCAGGAAGAGCGAGTAGCCAGGGCTCCATCACGGGGGACTCCGATCCCTGGACCTGGGACACCTGCTCGCTTTGTTCCTTCAGCACCTGTGATTCCCTCTGCCTCTTCGAAACCAGCTCCTCCTTCCATGCTCCCCACAATCACAAGTGGAGAGTCAGACAGCCAAGATGAGTTTTGCCTGTCGGGCTGCAAATCGGAAAAAACGTGTATGGGGTGGATTCGTTACCACACATATGGGTGCAGGAAGGAACAATGGACCCCCATAAGGCATTGAAGAAGGCAGAAGGAAGGAGATGGACAGCCAACATGTGGGTATTGTGGCTCACGGAGGCACGTTGGCCCCCCGATGCAACCCCTGAGCTGCCCACAGCTACAGGCACTTCTGCGGATAACTCAGGTGGAACCTAACCCAACTGGTGAGAGTGGGCGACGCCCTGTTCCACCACCAGCATCAGTACCATCAGGGGCTAACCCCCCCGGGGATGGGAATCAGGATGGCCAGGAGGGACGGTTTGATGGGTATGATAGGCCACGGGAGACACCAGGTGGAAACGCTGGGGATGGTGGAGATGGAAATGCGCCTCCTGGAGGTGGTGCAACCGGAGCGGGAGGAGATCGAGGGGGCTCCGACCATGATAGTCCGGGTGATGATGATGCCGATTCTCTCTCTGATGTGACTCCCTTCCTTGGCACTCGCAAGGAAGATTGGAGTGATGAGAAGAAATGACAGTGGGACCACTGTGCTAAGAAGCTACACCGCGAATTCCGGAGCAGATCGATCTCAAGGCCATTCCCTAAACAGCGGCAAAAGAAGCCGGAGAAGTTAAGCAGGATTCCGGTGTTCAAAGGAAAGGTTACTGAACTTGCAAGATTCCTAACGTTGGTGGAGGTCAAGTTCAAATACTTTGCGGGGTGCAGGTGGACCGATATGGACAAGGTAAACCTAGTGATCCCTCTCTTAGAAGATACTGCCCGAACATGGTATCTCAGGCTGCACTCAGATATCAACAAAGAGGCAGCCAAGCGTACTGGTGTTCCTGTTAACAACAGTAATTCGTTGAGAATGTGGAAAGGATTCTGGGAGCGACTGGAACGAAGTTTCAGTGGTGACCAAGTGGAAAGAGACCGATTCCTTCACAAGTGGCGAGACCTGGTGATGAAGCCACATCACATTGATGAATACCTGGACAAGATAATTGACTATATGTACAAGCTTAGCTATACGGATCCAGTACAAGTACGGGACAAGGTACGGTCGGGTATTACCCAAGAGGTTCGGAACGCACGGGGACTCAAAGAGCCCCATCCAACCAACTTGAACGACTACCTTGATCTTCTGCGGAAAGTTAGACACACGCTGGAGGATATCACCCGGTTCAATAACAGGGTTATCCATCCTGTCCAATGGTCTCAGCCCATGGAAAAGAAGGACGATAGGTCATCGACTTCCAGGAGGTTTAAGAAGAAGGAAAAAGGTTGGGGCAGACAGAACCAGAGACCTGCAAAACCTACTAATTTCAATGCGGGGAAACAGGCAAAGCCGGCAACTTCTGAGTATGCAATAGTGCACAAGGAAATCCCGTCGACTTTGACCGAACTTCGGAGAAAGCACAACCAGTGCACCAAGTGTGGACAAAGTGGTCACTTCTGGAGGAAGTGTACCGCCACGTCCCCAGTCGTTAGTTCATCCAAACAGGCTTGTGGGTTGAAACGGTCAGCCCCGATAAGCAAGTTCAGAGGGACAGACAAGCGGCTAAAGCACATTGAAGCGCCACCTCCAGCTTCCTCGTGAAAGATACTTGAAGTCCACCAGGCATCACCTCAGATCATGGAGGTTGATACTGATGGCTCAGAATAGGTAAGAACCCTTTCTGTTTAAGGGGAACGCCGACTAGAGTGTGTCGACACATGCATGCCCCAAGGGTGTGCCAGGAGACGTGTCAGACCACCCTTAGCAGAGAAGGGTGTGCTTGAATGATTGAAGTAAACTGATGGGGGAGTTTCTGGCATAAGATAAAACTCCCTGAAAGTCTATGTGAGAACTCTTCTACTCCAACAATCAATCCTCTCGAGACCTTAATGGAGTGAAGCGTCAGGCTTAATCATATTAAGTTTTACCGTTTACTTTACTCTTACATTGGTGTGAACTTTGGCGATAACTTTGAGGTTGTTCGGTGGGGTCGCAACCTTGGGATCCATCTTCCTAGAGGTGCCCCCGTTAGAACAACAACATTGTTGGAAGAATACAAGGATGTATTCCCGGACAAGGTCCCTGAAATGCTACCCCCTGTGCGTAAGATTAACCACCATATTCGGCTAAAAGATCCAACCAACCTACGAAACCAACCAATATACTCTATCCCCGAAGCACACAATGAGAAACTCATGAACTGGACAAACAAGCAATTATGGGCTGAACTTATCGTGCGACAGGAAGTTCCAGGAGCCGCACCTATGTTTGTACAACCCAAGTCGGACGCCAGGATCTGCCCCCTGGTAGACCTGAAAATCCGAAACGACAACACGATTGTGGATACTCAAACGATCCCAAACCAGCAGCAGATCCTCAACCAAATAGGATGAGCGAAATTCAGGAGCAAGATTGACCTAAGTGATGCATACTTCCAAATACAAGTGTATAGGGACAGCGTTAAGTTCAATTCATTTAAAACCCTCTTTGGAGGATTTGTCAGCAAAGTGATGCTGCAAGGAGATATAAATGCACCTGCAACTTTCATGCGGATAATGGAAGACCTCCTAAGGGATTTTCTACATCATTTTGTATGGGTATACATTGATGATATTCTCATATTCTCAGATACGTCAGAGGAACATGAGAAACACATACGCCATGTATGTGACTGACTCAGAAAGGTAAGGTTCTATGCAACCAAGAAAAAGTCAGAACTATTTGCAGATAAGCTGGAAGTACTAGGACACATAGTGGATAACGAGAGGATCTATGCCTCTCCCCAGGAAATATCAAGCATTGTATGTTGGGAGACACCTCATAACAAAAAGGAATTGCAACGCTTTCTAGGGATAGTGAACTATGTGGCTCAGTTCCTCCCACACCATGCTACCTTGACGGCACCGCTAACAGATCTGATGGGAAATGCGGAATTCGTATGGACGACAACTGATCAGACTGTATTCGAGATGGTAAAAAAGCGCATTATCGCGCATAAAGTCATGCGACCAATAGACATACGAAGCATGGAATCAATTTGGCTAATTATGAACGCCTCAGATTTAGGAATGGGAGCTTGGGTGGGACAGGGACCCACATACAAGATGCCTCAACCGGCCTCGGTACACAGCAGAAAGTTCACCAATGTAATGATGAATTATGGAACTACCGATAAAGAGGGCCTAGCGATAGTAGAAGCGGTCAACCGCTTCCATAATGTCGAAATGGGAAACTCATTCTCGATAGTTATGGACCACCAACCCTTGACTGATTTATGGACTGTGAAGAATCCAAGCAGAAAGCAAGTTCGATGGCTCAGTGCCTTAGGAAAGTACAACGCAAAGATAGTCTAGGCAGGAGGAAGTACGAACTATTTAGCGGACGCCCTTTCCAGGATATACAAGGACGAATCAGACTTGAACCCACCCTATGTCTACGACCTCACAAAGGAAGCAGGTTACATCTCAAACAACACTGTTTACGAGCAAGAATCAAAGGCAATGGAGCCCGAGCAACATCCCTCCCTTACCTCCCCTCCTTACTACTATCTGGAGTACCCCGAGGAGGCCCCTGTGCCTCATGAGAGCCCCTGCTCGATCACTGCGGGAAATGATTGGGGTGACAAGTACACTCTCCGAAGCACACCACCCGAGGATCTCCAACATAGCAAACTTCACTACCCGCACTGCTATGTGGACCATTGTCCATATCATCAAACCGAGATCAAATTCACAAACAATCACCCCAGATGGTAGAAGACCCAGACACCTTACCCGTCTAGCGAAGGACGAAGCCTTCCAAGTACAGAAATCGACCCAAGCCCTCCGGAGTTCCCCCTCAATCGATTACTGGGAGTGGCAACAAACAGTTGGCGGTAGCCCAAGTAGCGTGGGGGAAGGGCCATCCACCCTCATCCAACCAGTGCCTAGGTCCGACTCTATTCCCGCAATTGTGAACCCAGAAGCCCTGGCATTCCAAATGCCCGAACCGGAACCAATAGAGAATGTTACGAATGGGATAATAGCGGCTTTTCAAATGCCAGGAGCAGACAGCCCGCCACCGATTAGCCAAGCAGAATGGCTAGAAAGCCTTAGCAATGAGACAATAGTCTCAGTAATGCTCCCGACGATGACTGAATACCGGCACAGGCTATACGATATTTTGGAAGACAATGAGGTGGTCGACCAACCTGAAGTAACAAGAGGAAGTGAAATAGAAGACAAACAGGATACCTTACAGACAATCAACGAAATGGTTGGGACATTCCGCGCATACATGATCGCAGCATACGGAAATGAACCAATTTGGAAAAGAGTCAATGAAAGTATGGACTGCACAGGAGACTTGTCCTCCTACAAGGTTGCAAACGGAATGTTGTATGCAAAAACCAGATATGGGGAGGACTGCCTGTGTACTCCGCAAGGACTCGCATAGAGAATTACGACGCCGTGGGAGTATGTCATTAGCTAAATCCACAACAAAGGCCACAACAGTGCTGAATGAAACTTACGGTATGGTACCGAGTACCTATTCTGGCCTGAAATGCGGAAGGACTGCAGAGCATACGTGGCGTAATGTTACACCTGTCAGGCCAATAAAGAACCCACAAAGTTACCAGAAGGAAAGGCTCAGACGATTATCTTACCCTCTGAAATTTTCGAATCAGTAGCCATCGACTTCGCAGGACCTTTTCACAACTCTGGGGGATACGATTCAATCCTAGTTGCAATCAACATGTTTTCAGGATTCCCATGGCTCATACATACAACCAAGGAAGTAACAGCAATAATAATCTGGGAACTACTGCGCAACAAAATATTTACTCCCCTTGGTTACCCAACATCAATGGTAAGTGACGCAGACCCGTGATTGGAGTCACATGTGTGGAAACAGCAGTGTTGATCATTAGGAATCGAGCACATCAAAGTGGTACCAGGCCACCATGAAACGAATGAACAGGACGAAAGGAAGATTCAAGAATTAAAAACAGCTCTTCGGAATCTAGTCAACGCAAAGCAAAAGAATTGGGTCGATGCCATACCAGAGACGGCAGCATACCTGAATGCAGGGTGGTCAGAAACCCTCGGTATGTCACCGCATGAGGCGGTTTTTGGAAAAAATCACCCGCTACTTCCCCTAGCAAATTTGTAGAACTCCACTGTTACGGCTGCCAATGAGTTGTTAAACAGACACCAAGCAATCCGGGAGGCGGCATTTAATGCTATCAAATTGGCACGATTTAGAAGCATGGGAACGGCAGCAAAATGACACAGACACCATACACCGATAGGAAAAGGTAATCTGTTGCTAGTATATGAAACTTTATTCGCAACGGAACTGGGATGCAGCTATAAATTGCAACTGCACTGGCATGGACCATTCAAGATAATCGGATACGAGGAGCATACACAAAACTCCACGCTGGAAATGGATGGCAGAATGTACAGAAACTGAGAAGCGACATTCTATCCATCCACCGTGAAAAGATACCTCCTTAATGACGATATCTCCTTCCCTGGAAGGAGCCACGCAAAACCAGCCCCGATAGTGGTTAACAAGAATGCGGAATGGGAAGTAGAAGTGATACCAGACCATAGAAGACGGTATGACTGCGATCAATTTCTAGTGAAATGGGTGGGGTACCTGGAAACAGAGAATAGCTGGGAACCCCTTGAGTGATTGGAAAATACGATGGAATTGGTTAATCAATGGTGGGAAGACAACCAACCGGAGGACGAGTTACCCCCTATGATAAACCATGTGACGGTAGCATGGAGCCCAATCCTGCCAGAAATCCAACACCTGCACCGGGACACAGACCAAGGGATACAGGACGGATTTTGGTCAGCCCACTTTGAAAGTGACTTTGAAAGCAGTGAAGACGAAAATAAGGTCATGGAAGACGAAGCTGCATACCTAGAATGACTGGCCAAAACCAAGTACTAGCAATAACGAAAGGAAAAACACACCATCCAACAGACTTACGATGTCAAACCATGAGCAAGTGCCTTGGAGACTGCGCCATCAGCTAATGGGACCATTGGTGAACCCTGAAATTATCCTTAGACAATACCTTACATACCGATTATTCATACATATTTGCAACAAATGCCTAGAAATAACAACCGAGTCAACGGGCCGGATGTGGGGAGAAACAATGTCTGCCATATTCCGCTTTGGAAGTGTTTGTTACCTGAGTACAGAAACATGTGAGATATGCGTAGAGATGGAAGAAACCGAAATTAAATATCACCCTCCTTCCCCTGAAAACCTAAGCGAGGCCAACACATAAGCGAGACCGATGGCTAAGCAAGACCAACACCGAGACATAAATACCACCCACCGTTCTCCAGATTCCTGCGAACAAAAACCTATTAGAAGACACATTACCCTACAAACCTTTTTACAAAACCACCTTATCCTTATGCAAAAGAAACAAAATGTCGAACTATGAAGAAGTCAGCATAAAGGGACAAGACCTCATTTTGGGATACCTACTATACCGAGATATCATCCCACTAAGCGTATACTGGAAGATATTCTACATCGATCACTGCAAGGATTGCGGGCAAATCGATGTCGAAATGGAAGAATGGCAGGACTGGATAGTACGGAGCTTCGTGGACCTACCACATGACTGGGAGTCAGGTTGTTTCGTGTGCCGAGCGCCATGTCACGAGTGTTTAGAAAGATGGTTGCAGGGAGTGGAATGGTTATTGCAGAACGATATGAGATTGTTGCAGGATAGCGATAACAATGAGGATAGGTCCTCCGCGGACTTTCAGCAGAATAGCGGGTTTACCGACTATTAGTATTTCATTAAATTATTTTGTTTAGTCAAATTGTCATTTTATTTTGGGAGTGTAACCGGTATGGGTACTAGGTTATTTTATGTTTCGTTTCACAGTATCGTTTGATACTTGTCTTATTTCATGTGCTATCGGTTGATACACACATTGTTCTGGAATATCGCTCATACTAGAGATTAGCGATATGTTGTATTTAAAGACCACTGATTTCCACAATGGAAACAGCAGACTTCGACGGACAGTATTCTTAATATACTTGGTTGAACGGTTACTTCTTTGATTTCCAATTACACCCTATTTGAAGACTCCTTTAGTCCGCAGTGCTTGCTTCTTATTGATCAAGAAGCCATCTGCTCCTATCGTACCACTATGTGACTAGGGCTCGGCCCGAACACGTTACAACTGTATTTGGAGTTTTTTTATTAAACTGGTTCTTGAGTGAGTGCCATGCTGGGGCAGAGATTTTGTAGAAGGCTATGTCAGTATAGTAGATAGAGTCAACCCCTTAGTACTGGAATACTATTACTTTGTTGTTTTTGTTGTACCATTCTTCTGTTTTCTTCATAGTTGTTGAACTACACTTAGCTACTACTTCTGACTTCTCTTCAGTTCTGCTTACAACTTTATATAGTCCTGTAGCTCTGGATACTATCTCCAAGGCCTTCACCCGGGTGCAATAGTTTTCTTGGTCATGGGGTGTGGAAAAGTCCACCATAGAAATAGAGAAGTTATTGGAATTGTTTGAGATAGTGGCAGACAATTCTGGGTATGCCATTTTAGTATCTAGTTACCAATTCTCCACTTACTTGTAAACTTGTTTTGGTTCAGTTCTGATCTAATATTTGTGACCATTCAGCTCACCAGAGTACGAGATGTTGAACTATAATGTGCCAACTAGCTTCCCAATAGGAGGCATGGTGTAACGACCCAGCATACATGAGCTATGGCAGACGGAACCTATACCCATACTGTTAGCCAGGAGTCGTACTTGTAGGAACCAGCAGGCAAGTAAGTACTTGACCTATGGAGACCCGATAGCCCGGGCTCCGAGAATGAACAGAATTGGCTGGTCAGGGACTTAGGTACCTGGATACACCCGGAGGCGGTGTTAGTGTACTTAGGGACCTCTGAATGGGCGGTTACTCAGCTAGCCAGGGTAACTGGGGAAAGGTCAGAAGAGTCTATCTCCGGCGATGGGATAGACAGGGTAACAGGGAAAAGTTATCTTGTCCACCGGACAGGTTACCCTACCTTCAGGATCGGGTTACCCTGCCCGAGGTCCTGAGTTACCCTACCTTTCAATACGAAGTTCCTCGGGGAGTTCGGGAAAAATGACCAGAATGTTTGTCTTGTGAAACCATGCATAATACAGGAATCTGGGGTTTCGGGAGATGCTATTGGGCGAGCTACGCATCTCTGAAGTGGCTGCAAATTGGTGACATTATTCCTATCATACCCCTCCGGCCCCGCCTTGAGGCCCGGATGTCATGGGCAAACGGTTGCGAAGTTGTGTGCCCGTCTGGCAAAGTGGAATCTTTGCAGACCTGCTGGCAACACCGTATACGTCGCTGCCGTCCGGTCGACCGTAAGCTGTTCGCGGGATATATAAGTGTGGGTAGGGTGGAAGGTGGAGTACCTCTTCCAAGTTGTTCGGAGTAAAACGGACCAAAACCGGAGGAGTTAACGGGTGTTAACCGTGGGTGTCCCAAAGGTAGTCCTGGGTGGTGCCCTGGCAACCAGGAGAGTTTCACACCTACCAAGCCCGAAAGTGTCCCCATCATCATAGGCTCTGAAAGGGAAGTGCAGAGACACCAAAAGCATGATTCCCACCCCAGGTGAGGTACATCTGAGGTAGTGGTCATGGGTAGCGCCCATTGGATCACTCATGGACCACTGTGTCCTGCAGAAGACACTGGAAGTCCATGAACCGTAAATAGTAGCTAGATAAAACGCTCGCGGTAGCTTCCGAGGCCAAGTAGAAATCAAGGCACATGGGAAGGGTGTCATAGATAGTCTAGTTTCCACGGCGTCTTGACTGTTAGGTACTGGCATGACGCTGATGCGCAGAAGTTTTCACTCCGGCGGGTAAAATGGAAATGCGCCGCAGAAATGATAACTGCATAAGGTGAACACCGACTAGAGTGGGTCAACACAAGCATGCCCAATGGGTGTGTCAGGAGACATGTCTGACCTCCCTTAGCAGAGAAGAGTGTACTCAAATGGTTCGAGTAAACTGATGGGAGAGTTTCTGGCATAAGATAAAACTAGCTGAAAGTCTATGCGAGAACTCTCCTATTCTAACAATCAATCCTCTCGAGACCTTAATTGAGTGAAGCGTCAGGCTTAATGATATTAAGTTTTACCCTTTACTTTACTCTTACATTGGTGTGAACTTTCGGCGATAAGTTTGAAGTTGTTCGGTGCGGTCGCAACCTTAGGATCCATCTTCCCAGGGGTGCCCCCATTACACATAGCCAAATGGGGTACTGTGATTGATAGATAATAGTCGATTCATTCCACAGTTTCCACAGGTGAAGAAGGAAAGGCAATCAAAGTCTTGTCTTGCCAGTATAAGTGATAAGAGTGTGAATGGTCTTAGCATTTCACTGATGGAATAGGATCTTTGTATCCAATAGGAGTATTATATTTGACTAGCAGTGTTTAGCCAGGCTAATAACCTGAAAACATTGATAACTTCTGATACCTGTCTTAGATACTAAGTTAGCAGTGAGAGTTGAATGCCATATAGTTTAAGACTTTAAGATAGTATTTCCCACTTACACTATCAAACCATATAATAATGTAGGAAATAAACCCATCCATATATACTTATAATCTAGTCAAGTGCACAACCATTCAACCAAGGAAATATCTATGCGTCAGACATGGTTGTATACATGAGTCACACCAACTCATGTATGCGACTGTATAGGATAAGAAAATTGTACATTTCAATACGAGGGAGATGGGTTTGGTAAGGGAAAAGCTAGGCTAGTCTTGGTCCTGAGTTGTGGACATGCATTTGTAACACAAGATCACGGGCCTCCAAGATTAGGGCAACCGCCAAGGGTCCGCAAGAGCCGCAACCACTCCGGTGGTTTACAAGTACCAATACCAGCATGATACCTGAACTGTGACCGCTGCGACAGGTATTCGCCTACGAGTAGTGTTAAGGATCTATCTTGAGATGGCCTCGGGATCTCCTAATATAGCGATGGATCCTCACCAGATATTTCGCTACTGGATTACCGTCAACGGTCGTCCCCCCCGCACCCACCCCCAGGTTTTCGCAAAAGCTCCATATTTTCCAGTAAAACTATGTGAAATCTACAGATAGAAGAGCGGATCATGGAGTATCTTTCGTAAGAGCCACTTTAAGTCGAACCCACGCTACGGGGATCCGCCCTCTTGCCTCTCACGGTTGACTCGGGTGTGTGGGTATTTGAGGGCCCCCATTCCCGTTCGTTCGCTCGCTTGCCCTTCGCTCTACGGTGGACTAAGTTAATACCGGTACGAGCACGACCAATGCGGAAAGATTGGCATGCAGCTGTCTTGGAGAAATTGATCGCTGGGCCGATCATGTCAAGTGTAGGATACTCAACATTACCGGTACTCCCAAAGTTTTACCCTCAGGTTCTGCCGGGACTACATTGCCGGATTGGGTGAGCTACCTTCAACCAAGTTTCCATGCGCCCTGCGAGTGTCTTGGCAGCGCATTGAGTGGGCTGCTTTTTTTCTTCAATCCGCACGGGCTGGCATGGATTTGGGAGGTACGAGTACTGTACTGTACTCGAGTACTAGGGGGTAGGCAAAAGTCGTGTCCACCTCCATTACAAAGTGTCAGAATTATATGAAAACTAAACCAGATTAGGAAATTTGAGTGATAGTCCGTGAGAAATTTTTTGGTGACGGCCAAAAGTCGGGTCCACTTCCAGAAGGAGAAGTGGCGATAGCTGGAGCATGAATGCTGGCAGAGGGCTTGTGTTACCGGACGCGAAATACCCCTACACCCGAGTACTAGCGCTCAAGGGTATTTTGGGGGCGGTGCTACCAGCCCTCACGCATGGAATTTGGCTTGGGAGTAACCAGTCCAGGAAAACCTCTCAGAACACACCATATTACCAACAAACACAGTTTTGTGCAAACATGAAGCAGAAAGGGACACGAGAACAACTAGTGAATGGAGTAAGGCATCATAAAACTACTCAAGATGAATAAATAAAGTTAATAAACTTTAGAGATAACGTTGGATAGAGCTGGACAAGGATAGGAAATCATCTAAATATTGATAGACAAATGCGCTAGAAGGTAAATAAAGGAGAAAACAAGAACAGAATTAAACTAACTTTAAAGCTTTATCAACATACAAAGGAAACCAGAACTTCTTCCAATTGATAGCAGACTGGTCACCACCCGATATTCAATAATACTGAGAAATAGCAGCTTGAAGTCTTGATTACCCAGAATTCCAGAACACAACAACACTATTGGGATAGAGTTTGCATTAACATGAACTATGCCTGTAGTCCAATTACCAAAAAATGAGTATTGCAATCAATGGGATACCACTAGCATATTCCACAATCAAAATTCACTATTTGGCCTACAAATAGATCAACCTGGGTGGCTTAGTATTAAGCTCAATTATACTAGACCTATAAGGACTGGCTTAGAGTTCGGTGGACTAACAAGTTAACTTTTTCTACTACAGACTTTGCAAATTGGCCATGAATAACAAAACAAAGTGTCAGAAGAATACTATATAGACTATATCAACAATATATACTAGTCCAGCCATTGGTCAAAGATGGTATAGAGTGCATTCTGTGGTACAATCAAGTCTGATTTGGTCTTTGTTCCTAAACAAGCTACACTTGGTTCGACACTCTATGTAGAAAATATTGAAAATCATAAGATGCTGCTCTGCAAGCTTGCACAATAGTTTGCTTGATAGTTCATTTGTTTCTAGGAGCATGTTTTGGCTCCAGGTATGTTCGGGCATATTTAGCCTTTGGGCATATGTTTTTTAGCTTTTTGGACACAGGTTAGCTTTCTGGGAAAGAACTTTAAATAGCTGTATGGAAGGACCACAAAGGGACGTATGAAGGGACCAGAGAGAATAGATTTTTTGTCTTTCCTTTGTTAGCTTTGAAGTTTGCACAGGGAGTGGGGGACACACCTGGATGGGAGAATAGTTTTGTTTTGTTGTTGATATATACTTCTGTCCTTACTGTTAGTTGATATAGTAGTGAGAATGAGTGAGAGAAGAAAAGAGTTTTCACCCTCTTTAGTTGTACAATCGTGAGTGTATGAGTACGCCCTTGGTATTTTGTTTTCATTTCACAGCAAGTCACTCCTTTATTTCAATGGTAATGATACTAGTATTGTAATCCCTGCTGTGCCATATTTAAATGAAAATGTTATAGAATCACAGCTAGTTGTCTTTTGGTACCAGTACTGAAAAATTTATAGCTGGGTAGCTGTTATAGAGGATAGAGCACTGGGCCACAAAGAATTTGCTAAAAAATACTGGTAGTTGAATAATATAGAGCAAATTTCATGACCAGCAGAGTCCCTAGATTTAAATCTCATAGAGTTACTCCAGCCAGATATAGAAATAGAGCTAGACTAAAGCTGGTGTAACTGGTATGAGTACTAGATTATATTTTCTTTTATAGTATCATTTGATTCTTGTTGTATTTCAAAGGTATCGCTAGATACTTTGAAAAAGATTATATTGTTGTTCATACTAGAGATGAGTGTGTATGTGTATTTAAAGACTACTAATTCCCCAATGGAAGCAGTAGACTTTGACTAACCGTATATCTATTACACTTGGTTGAACAGTTACTTCTTGATTTTCTATTACACTCTCTCAAAGTCTCCATTAGTCAATACAGCTCATACCTCTTGTCAAACAAGCAGGCTACCTGTTGCTACCATATACAAAGCCTGATTAGCACCCTCAGTGTGAACACATTACAACTGGGGCAGGATTGGTGATATTCTGGTATTGGAAGCTGCTTTAACTACTGTATGGCAAGGCATTCCTGGAGACCAGCTGGAGAGGTTAATTCACAGTATGTCACAGTGGCTGCAGGCTGTAATTGATGCTTAGAGAGACCTGACACCTTATTAGTTTGTCTATAGTATGGAAAATATTTTTACTCATATGACTGTGATCATGGGATATCACTTGCTACTTCCCCGGAATGGAAGTGCTCCTCTTTTGTTCCTCTGCAACAGTGATCATGACATATCACTCACATTTCCCCATTTGTCATAGTCTCCATAGAAGTACCCTACCCGTTGCGGAAGTGCGCCCGACTTTTGCTTACCCCCTTGTACACACCAAGGGAGTTGTTCTAGGGACATAGGGTAAGATAAACTCTTGGGCTGCAGGGCTGTCGGAGATAGCGGATTACTGTGCAAGAGTTTTCACGGCATGATACTAGTAAGCAGAAGGCTTTACTCCCACACCCCTCGTCCCAATCCCGCGCCATTCTTTCGAGAGTCCCGCTGCTCCGATAGGTTAACGGTGACAATACCGACCGCGTATCATGCTCTGCCGGCGGATTTGGTGGGCACCCGGGCCTACATTTTTAACGCCAACGCCCACCAAACGAAGCGGTCCTTGGTCCGAACTTGTCCTGATATTTTCGAAATTTGTGGTGCGAGGCTGGGTCGGGGGAAAAGATGAAGACCCGAAGAAACCACAACATAGTCATCCAAACGCTGATAACATGAGGAGTTTAACAAATGGCGTGACGGCGAAGACAAATTGAGAAAGACTACTCTGTTCTGTTCCGGGAATCCCGGAGTTGGAAAACCTACCTCAGGTAGGAGGGCAGAGCGACTCCTTATGAGCAACTGCTATCGTTGATGGCTATCGTGTAGTTCCGGTTCGTTGGTGGTTGATACGCTATGCGATCAGGTTGAAAGGAATAGCACCGACGTCGCTTGCCTTTATTGCGATTTTCAGGACCAAAAGGAGCAAACCACTGCAAACATGATTGGAGCTTTGGTCAAGCAATTTGTACATGCTTTGGGAACGGTTCCTGTAAAGATCGATGAGGTGTTCAAGAAAGCAAAGCGCGATAGCCGAGGACTTCGAGTTTTAGATGCCATCAAACTCTTTCAGGCTGCCCTTACTCTGTTAAAGCGGGCCCTTATTTGTATCGATGCGCTGGATGAGTACCCGGATAAGCTTTTGCCCGAACTCCTGCGTTCATTGCGTGCCATTTCTCATGGGGGGCCATCCGTTTGGTTATTCATTCCTGGGAGGCCCCATATCCAAGGTGTGCTGGAGGGATATTTTGCGGAGCGTTCACAGGTTGTCCCTATCAACCCCAAGCGCAGTAATGTAGGGAAATTTCTCGTAAAAGCATTGGAGGAAGACTCGACTCCTGAAGCAATGGACAGTGCGCTAAAGACCGAGATTATTGAGCCTATTGTAAAAAAGAATTCCGGCGCGTATGTGATCGCCATTTCCACATCAAAAGGGCAGGGTAGTTTCTGACAATTGTATCTAGATTTCTGCTTGTTTTTTTTGAGCATAGATGCAATATTAGGAGTAACAACCATCCATAGGAGGCGGAAAAAGCTGGAGACAATGACAAGTGACGGCCATGGTTTGGACGGCGCCTATCGTGAGACTCTGGATAGAATAAGGACTAATGGTGGCGGTCAATCGAAACTCGGCATCGATGCCCTAACGTGGATTTCTCGATCGGAGCGCAAGCCCGGGTCGTATGGGCTTTCTTGGAGGCCGGGCTGCCGTAAAGTGGCCAAGTTATTCCCCCGCCTCGAACCTAGACACTCAGAAATTTTGAATTCCCTATGGGGCGTAAGGCTATGGAATATCGTGCTATAGGGATGCTGGGTGGAGGTCTGGTGGTTAGGAACAGAGTGCTCGAATGTTGTTTTCACATCCGATACTGGTGCGCATATGATATTGGTGTTGTTTGATACGCACTGACATTAGGTATCGGGTGCCTGGTTTTCTCCCATGTTATCCGCCATAAGTTAGGGAATTAGGTTTAGAGGTGGGTTTTCACCCATCGAGGTAGTTTTCTCGTTCTTATCATTACTATACATGCATTGAGCTCACTCATTATGGCTCGTGGAGTTTTCTTTGGTCCCTAAGGATGTTAGTTGTCCGGAGGGATATATATCTTATTGTCTGTCCTTAACTAACGTTTCTATCGATGGTCTCTTCTCGCTCAACAATGCTTGGTCCTCTAGTTTTTTCTATGTTTTTCTTTAATCGAGACACTAGATTCCACTGTCGTTCACTCGGAGAAAAGGAAGAAAATAATTTTACTGGAAATCATGCGATGCACGATATTAACACTTTCTCGCACAGCGGTTACCGTTGTCACTTGAATACCGGTATGTTAGCTCTCGAAAGCAAGTCAAGCCACCCGCACGGACCAGCACAAAACATTGGGAGACCATCACAACTTTGGATTGGACCTGCGCTAGCGTTGCCACGGGGGGAAGCGAGAAGTAAGGGGGGAGTGCATGAGCGCTGCACTGCACAGTACTGCAAGGGACATCGGTACAGTAGTGTTAAACGGGTATAGTGCCGGTAGGTTATAATTCCAACACTTAAATTTACAAACCACATGACTCTCTCAAAAGGTCTCGACTTTATAAACCCTTCGTGACCATATCCCCCCTCCAGAAGCCCTCAAGGAAACTTCACTACGGAATGCAACCTCAGGGGAATTATCACGATAGAAACCACCACTTGATCCGCGCTGGGGTCACCCGTTAAGCCTTCAGAACTTTCCTCCTGGCCTACGCCACACATCGCAACCGGCCTCCTTGGCTCTATGTACGGTACGGTGCCTACACTGGCGGATATCGTTTCCCGCCTGTGACCCCCGTCTTCACTTTGGCGAGTGATAATGGATGAATTCATCCTACTTGCATTTGCCCGGTATGGAGGGCTTCGTGGGGGGAAGGATATAAACTCGTTGAATAAGCTTCAAATGGGTTAGGTGGTCCAAAAGAGGTGTTCTATAATAGTTAAGGAGTTCACTAACCCGGATTTAGATCTCGGTTGGGACCGGCTGAACTCTCTTCTCGCTACAAGAGGAGGGCGAACGCTAAGACTTGGGACTTGTTTGACGACGGGTATCGGATCTTTTTTCTAGCTAAATACATGGCTTGGGGGGAGGGCCAAGGTTCTCTGGGGAACGTCAGCCTGGTTTCGTCATAGCACAGAATTAATTGCAGCTGATGATTTTGGTAACTTCTGATGGACAGGTTACGGCGGTTCGAAGCAAGAGTCTCTTCGTTCCTTCTTAAACTAACATCCCGCCTGGAGATTCAGATTCACACCGCCGCAGAAACATCACATCACACTCTACATAGCGCGGAACTACTATTAAAGGTGATAGCGCCATTAACCATTCAGTACCAATTCTAAAATAACAGTCTAAAGATGCGTTTTTTTGTTTTTTTGCTTCCGTAATCAAATCCCCCGCCCTCCATACACTAATACAGACTCATGCAATAGCCCCTGCCAGTGTCATTAACTTCCGCATCTCGTTCAATATCGTGCCATAAATATTGTTGTTGAGATAGAGTGAAGACCGATCTGTTGCCGGTAGGCTTGCGAGGGTTGCCTGGCTTTATCAAATGAATTCGACGGCAAGATCGATCGGGAAAGAGTCCGCGGTGGTGATAGCACCCTCATTGACCCAGCGGATCTGGGAAATTGTTAGCATTGATTGGGCCGTGCTATATGTGGGGATGTGGGGGGGAAGAGAGTTACTAACCTCCCATCCGTCGGTGGTAGGGAAAGCGTAGAAACGGTCCTTGGATTCGTATACCAGTTTACCGTCGATAATACCCCACTCAGTGGAGCGGGACTATGGTATCAAAATCAGCAAACTATCCCTAACGTGATAAGAATGATATTTTAAATCCCACCCCACCAACAGCAGTATCTGCGAAAACAAAGTTAGAAACAGGAGAACCGGGAGTATCGGGGATCAGGAAGGCATAGTCCTCGGTGCCATCGAGACCATTAACGATGAGTCTGCGGCTGCCGTCGTCGGCGAAGTAAGCCCTGACATCCTGCTCACCGGCCCCGAAGGAGGCATGGTTGCCGAAGTTCTTGACTCGGAAGTTGTTCAGCTCGTTGTTAGAGCTACCGGCAGTCTTGAGGTTGAAGGGACGGCTCCTAGAAGCAGCCGGAGCAGCGAGGGCGCTGACAATGGAGGTGGCGAAAAGGAGAACACTGGAGAACTTCATTCTGATAGTTTGGCTGTTTTGGTTGGAGGTGAGGTGGAGCTTGTAAGGGCTTTGAGCGAAGGCTAGCACCGAAGTGGGTTGAAGAGAATACCCGGACTGTCTGATCTGATCTGGCCGATGAGGATGAGACTGGAGGATCGTGAGAAGACACCCCCTTATATACTCTTAGACTCTGACACGGAAGAGCTGCGCTGGCGTGCGAAACTTCACCTGTCAAGGACCGCCAAGGTTTCGCGAGTCGAAGTGTGTATCGTAATTGTCATCATTCTCATCTGCTCACGGTGATCATCGCCGGATTCTTTGTGTTCTCCGTAGAGTACTAGCACTACCGCTAAGGCTTTCTGTTTCCCCAGCCCAGTTTGGTTCGGGTAGCTGGGGCAACCAGCCCTTCATGGTTCTTCGCATGGGGTACGGTGCGCACCTACCACATTATTCACATGGGGGCTGATCGGTCTTGGCGCGCACGTACTCGTATACTATGACGCTACCGGTATTACTATCATACAAGTAGGAATAACAGTACCACCACCTCTACCACCACCCCAGCTCCCGATACCGGTACTCGAGTGCTCGAGTACACAACTCTGGATTTTCGATCCTGCGTTACTGGCAATATACTACCCTATATCTATCGTCTTCCGAGGCGGGGCGTACCGTAGGTTAGTGCAAGGAACACTCTTGTCGGTATTCGGGAGTAACTGTCCCCGCCATGGAATTGCCTGGGACGGGCTTGTGGTTGGTCCGGCCCCTCCTGCCCGTTAGCAGAGCGGTGTGATGCTGCACGAGAACCACTCCTAGCACTCTTCTCCCCCTCTTTTCCTGCCTACGGGCCGTTTCGTGGTTCCGCGATGCGGAGATGAGGGACGCTAAGCAGAAGTGTCATTGGGTAGAATCTGGGCCTCCACAGATTCACGTATCGTCAAGGCTCTAATTTGGTATTGAGCATCTCCCTCTCTTGCACGTTGTTGCTCGGAGGCGGGCTTTCCTTGGGAAAAGCCCAAGAATTCATGAATTCACTAATCCAGATTGCTTGTAAAATTAGATATGAGTGAGGTCTTAATAAGGCTTACTGGTGCCTTATCTTTTTTTGCCCTCGATTTTGTACAGTCTTCAAAATTACCCACCTCTCCCACAAACAATTTCCCCCATCTACTCAGCCGGAACAAGGTATTTTTGAGAAATCAGACAATGGAGTTATTCTCCAACCGATCTACCAGGGATGTAATCATTAATCTTTGGAGATAGTTGCTGTGGTCGAGTGTTTATAGGTTTCCTGTAAAAGCATTTTTTTTCTCCGGGCCCCAGCTGAGTATCCCATGATATAGTGGGCGCCCACGAATATTTTCAAATTCCGTAGTCGGAGTCTAGGCACTCCATTCCTATATGGATCATCCTTCCCGCTGCGAGGGAGGGAGCAGGGCAGCGAGGAATAGAATCTAAAAGTCACGATTGCTGAATTTTCTTTCGGCTGGGAATGATGTTCCAATGCTCGTGAGCCGTGGATGGAATGGGCGGAGGAGTTCAATTTCGTGTCCTGTGCTCTTGGTGTTCGGAGAGGAGCACTCTTTCCACGTTTCCCCCCCCCTCGATACTTGGTTTTTCTTCAGGCTGGCGATAATGTACTGTACAAAGGTGGAGGAACATCAATTACCGGCAATAACACCAGGAAAAATGGGTTTAGGGATAGCAAAGACGCTCAATCGGAGCACGATCAAATCCACGTCCTTGTCGGATGACCCTTGCGCGGGGCCCTGGCACATTCATCCTCTATTTGAATTCTCATGGCACCAAACCGGGGCTCCACTGAGGTGTCCGGCAGACCAACTGGTGGAGCCGGGTGGGGCTGCGGGGGGCAGATTATTGCTTGGGTTTAATCCGCCCTTTTAGCAGTGTAGGGGAGCGACTAACGCCTTGCATACTGTTTCCAGGTTGGCGTAATTGGTATCATGGTAAAAACATTTCCGAATACTTAATAGTAAACCTTAAGCCTAAATCGTGCTTTCCACCCCTTCTATGATACCTCACCATGCCGAATCATCGGAGGACATGTGGCCCCACACTACTGATTTCTTGCAACTACGCTACAAATACATAGGTGCAACGCAAAACGGACTACTCTCAACTGGCAAAGCTACACTCTGGAGAACCCGTTGCGTAATGGCGGAAGATATCCTCTGTTCAGGCTCAGTACACCAGGGGTGATCCGGGAACCCCTCATGCCAGCATAGCGCTGGTGCCTAAAATTCTAATTCTAACGGGACCGGACGATGACCCATGGTAGCCGAAGGTTATTATCAGAGATTTCAGCTCTCCAGGTAGTTGTGAGGACAACTCTTTCTCCCCCTTCCTGTCCGGCGAGGGGAACGGATGGAAGGAGCCGGAGAGAGGGGATTCTTCTAGATGGCTCTTCCCGAAGTAAATTCTCCGATCGAAAGAGTTTTGCTGGCTGGGCCATTTATACCTTGTTTTCCGGCAAACGCTCAAGCTCTCTTTCGCTGTTTCAACCCTTCCCCTGCGGAATTATTATTCCCGTCACGGAAAATTGGCTCCCGCTCACTTGCCGCCGCTTTTAACTTGAACCTTCACTACTCGAGTATAACGACCACATATATCACAGGTTTTCACTACTTTCATCCTTCCTCCACGATTCTTTCCCCCATTTTACCACTATCTTAGCAATGCTTAGAAAATTTCGCCCATCACATGCATGTCGTCGGTCCGGCCTCCTCTGCAAAGGGGTAGTTTGTTTTGTTCAGTGCTCAGGTTACTATTCACTTAGCGGTAGGTGTAAGTAGCGGAAAAAGTAATATCGGTAGGACCGTGTAAAGAAGTGGATAATATTTGCTCCGCCTATTCAACGAGTTTTGTGATGATTTTAGGAACGGACCCTGCGGCCAATAATCTTATCATACCTGGCATCGACGGCGTCGGGGAGTTATTAATGCGCTGATGGATTTAATTGTTCAGGGAGCAATGGTTGGCCCGATGATTGAGTAGATCGATTGTCGCAGAGTTGGATGGTGCTCGGTCGGTTTGGTGCGGTGGGGCTGAATTGGGGTTGTGCGATTGATCTTTTCCGGAAAGGTATTCGGGTCATTCTTTACCATAATAGTATTTATGGTGTCTTGCGACTAAAGTGTGCACCAAGGCCGTTGCATCATGCAACGCTCAACCCTGTGAGGAATTAGGGCTATGCTAGGTATATTTGGGACTTTAATCTTCTTATGTTCAATCCACACTACAAGCTTACTTTTTTCTTTATTTCTTATCAGGCCTTTCAATTAAATATTAAATAGGCAGAAATAACTGTAAAATGTATAATAGAGATTTGTATTATTTAGCCAGAGAAGGAAATATTAAAAGTAAGAAAATTAAAAAGTCAAGTGCAAAGCATCTTTGAATTTTATTTTCTAATAACCTGATAATATTATACTGTGGACAGAAATTAAATACAGGAATTTTGAATTTTCATACCATAGCCCTAATTCCTCACAGGGTTGAGTGTTGTATGATACAATGGCCTTGGTGTATACTTTGGTCACAAGGTACCATACTATAGATATTATACTCGAGTACTACGCCCTTTGCAGATGGATCTAAATTAACTAGATGCTATAATTGTATTCAATGTTTGGGTACGAGTACAGTTTTTTTTTTTTTTTTTTTTTTCTTTTTAAAGGCACCGGGTACAGTACCCCAGGAATTTCTCTTTGTGGCACAGTTTCCTAATAGAACATGGCCACCTATCTAACCCTACTTCTAACTCAAACTTTCCATCAACCCTTCCCACTCTGTCCGGCAAATCTATCTCTTGCAGTGCCCTCAGCCAGCCCTCTAGCACTTGCCCAGCCCACAATCCCCCCTAGACCATCGCTACAATCCCCGGCCAACCCCTGATGAAGATTAAGATCACCAGGATTTTTAAATCCGCTGCCTAGCCCGCATAGCGCGTTACCACTTCCCTCCACAAACCAAATAGCACTGCACCGGACATGGCGACCAACGAAAACCCAATTCACTACACCATGCTTTTCTCCGCACTCAAAAATCCTATCCTCCACCCTCTACCAGGGTCAAACCCACCTCTACCAAAAATCCCAAAACTCCTCAAAAATCATCCCAACTCTACTAGCCGCTGCAAAAAACCTTCTTGGATAAAAAATTAGTGACCATCCTGCCAAATACCAAAAATCCTCCCACCCCAACTGCAAGTCTCCAAACTGCGGAAAATACCACCCCGGCCAACCCAAAACCCGTCACCCTCCGCCCATTCCACCAAATCTCTTCCTCTCCCAAATAGCTCCAAGTCCGAACGTGACAACTGACATAAACCATCTCCTCCAATCCAGCGGACAATATCACCCTGCACTACTGTTCCATCGCCGCCACCACTTCACTGATACTAGGACCCACCTCAAAGTACCTAGCATCATACCAAATAAGAAAGGAATCGTAAACTTGGCAAATCAGCCAACCTTCACTAATAAACCAAGTTAGCAACCCCTAAAGTATTTCCTCTGATAAAATCAGCCCGTAGACCAATCAAACCAAGCCTCTTTAAGAAGGAAACAAATTTCCAACCTAAAGACATGAAGCTATCATGAAGACAATCCCATGGACGCTCATTGGCCCAGACCCCAAATGCGTCAAGTCACAAGGTGTAGGGAGTGGATTGTAGCTGTCAAGGAGCATGGGTACAAGTACATATAAGGCATGCCCAGTACAGCATGTGGTCAGCTATCTCAGAGCTGTAGATGTAGCCCGCAATTAGGTCTCAGGGCGAGCAATAATTCGAAGACTTGTTACTAACAATTTTACTCTAGTAATGGAAGTTCTTTGGGAATCCCGGGTTTGAGTGTTGGGGGCTGTTGCTAGAGTAAGTTGTAGGTGGTCACCAAGAAAATAATCCAAGATGCTCCGAGGATAGTCACGGTACAACTGGTTTCTGAATTCTGTGGGGGAAATCTGGTGAATACATTGCACGCGTGGTTTTTTAAGAAATACCAAGCCCCATCGCTCTTGTGGTATGATACAGTTTTCGGGTTTAAATGCGTGTACGAGTACAATGCTGGTATCTTGCGCTATTGAGAGGCAGTCCTCCAATAGCAAGATATGCTGTTGAGAAGAGTAAGGCTTTTGCACTTCTCTCGCACCGACTAAGTCGCTCATCGCAAGTGTATGGCCCCATAATTTTCAGGGAACCTTTCATGATCTACTCACAATCAATATTATATTCCAGCAGGTATTCCGCTGCACGAAGAGGCTCCTGGAGGTAAGACTAATCCTTATTGTCTCCTAGTGCCACAGGGTACTGCATCCAGAATTAGAGGTCGCGTTACACCATCCATAGATCTATGAGCATGGAAAAACTCCTGTAGATCCTAGAATGTCTCTGTTTGCCCTACCCATATGAAATAATATGCAGCATGTTATATTATAAATTTACCTTGATTCAAGCACGTACTGCACAGTGGCCCTCCATTCCAGGCTGTGGGTGCAAGTGCATGTAAGGAGCATGGCAATACAAGTACTCGAGCACGGGTGAGGCCAATTGCATAGTAATTGTATACCGGTAATGATTCAAACATGGTTCCTGTAATATGTGTTCCCTAGACGGATTCGCTCAGTCCCATCGCAGGCTGAGTGTGATGGTCTCACTCCATATACGGGTGCCAGGGAAAGTACCAGCTCTACTCGCCGTGTCGTGACATTTGTAAAATAGACTGGACTTGCATGGTGGCGTACACGGGTTCATACAACCACAAAAGAGCCCTTAAACAGATAGTTTAAAATATATATAAAGCAAGGTGATATGAAAAAAAGTTACATATTAAAAATTAAAAATTAAAGATTAAAAATTAAACATTAAATATTAAAAATTAGAAATTAGAAATTAGAAATCAAAATTATTTCCTCCATTATCAGATATACAGGCATAGAGTCGATATGGTGATTGACACGTTCTTTAGGATAATTGCTTCAACCCTATAAAAGTATTAAATAAAAATACAAATATCAAAGCAAGTAACTTACTTTCTTAAGAACCTGTCTAATCTCATAGGTAGTCATTCTTGGCCCAATCTGATCTTATAAAATGTCCTTCAACTGTGTCCAAATAGTCTCAATCAGATTTAAATTCAGAGAATTGGCAGGCCAAATAAGTTTTCAGAACTTAAGCCTTTCTTGGGAGTATCATGATAATGGTAGACATGTGTGGAAGCATTGCCTTCCATTATCATGATACCCCATTCTGGAAACTCAGCCATGGCCTGCCCTGTAAAAGGATAGAGAAGGGGGTTCAGAATTTGTTGTTGCTAAATATACCAGTCAATTCTCCCCTTTGTATCAACCTTCCTAGTCTTCAAGACTGGGTTTGGAAATGGGAGTTGTAATCCTGCGGACCTGGCATTTGCATTGGCTGCCAGCTTAGATTCAAACTGTTGTTGAAGAGTTTGAATAGCGTCTGTTCACTGGTTTGTTGTTTTATATGGAATTGTATATAAATAATAGGGAAGTTCACGACCTTAAATGTAAATAATTATTTCTTAGTCTTACACATTATTTACATATTAGAAATAATAAAATAATACTATTAAATAATATAAATTAAATTAAAATTGATATTCATACATACCAGCTTTTCTATGGAGGATTGTACTTCAAAACATCACAGTTGCCACTTGTGCAACCTTGCGATCAATATTTTGTAGCTGATATACAGCGTCAGTGCAACACAATACTCTACGAGCTCAATGGGACCAGAGGTTTCCTGTTTTACAATACAATTCATCAGTAAAGTTGATGCTTCTCCCCTCAACATTTTGATATTGGTGACAAAAGAGAGGCCTCCTAACATTTTGTTCCAGATTAACAGTTGGTATGCACACTAACCTTGGTTGATAAAGTTTATTTTCATGTAGTACTTTCGAAATTGTTTGACTGCTTATATTAAGTTGTACTTTTATTTTCAAATTATTTATATATTCAAATATATTTAACAAAAGACAAAGAACTATCTTCTTCTGCTAACTGTGTGAAGGTTATTCAGCAGTGCTCTGTATCTTGTAAAGTCACAACCACCAAATATTGCTTCTGTGCCAGTGTAAGGCACTCGTTTACTTCTTCTACGGAGTTAGGTAGTAGTACAAGATTCCCATCTACCCATAGATCATGACTTTGGTGCTGGCTGGCACGCTAAGGTGCTATTCAGATAATATTGGAGCAGGTACCAAGCAAAACCCCCATTTTTGCTGAAATCTCCTTTAAACTCATCTTTGGTTCCCCTTCCAGCATTGCATACCCTACAATCTGCCCTCTCTTTCCCCTTAACGTCATTTTCCTTCTTGGTGTTGGCATTTTGCTCAAAATCCCCAATGTTGTAGGTATTCATGTTGCGTTTTGAACACAATACACACTCTACAACCCCCTATTGCCATTTCTCTAATTTTAGTAATATTGTAATCTATATTAATTATTCTATTAGGCCTATTCAGATTCCCTCTTCACTGCAATGAACCCCTATGCGCCACCAGGGGGGTCCGGTCCATTTCACAAATATTACGACATGATGAGTGAAGGACTACCATTGATGGAAGCCGGTCGGGCTGAGAAATATGCACATTTATGATGCTGTTGTATCGACTAAACAAGAAAAATAGTCAGATAGTGGGCTCATCTTTTATTATTTAGTATTGCACTTGATAAAGCAGGTGAGAGGAGGAGGTGTACAGTTGTGACAAGGTAGTAACCGGACAGGAGCAGTGGGTGCATTGTACAGTTAGGCGACAAAGGTTATCATGAGCAAGGCAAGTGATCGAATGAGAACAACTACAACTACAGCCATGACACTATTACATACCACAACCAAAGAAGACCAATGGACGAACAGAGCAGGGGGAAAAGAGTAGCTGGAGTTTACCCATTCGAGTGAGATAGGGATGAGGGAGGTTACAACAAGTTTTATGGAGATATTATGCTGAGTAAAAATACTACCTTTTACACTCACTTCTGACTTCCAATGATACTATGACATAGGTGCAGTTTTAGCACAGACCAGAACTGGCAGAATGCAAAAGATTACTGCCTGGGATAGCCATCATTTAGTTATTGCTTCCTGTCGCAATCAAGAAATGCCACTTTGGCAACCTTGCTGAGATTTTGCTGCTGATGTTTTAATCTAGAGCATTTAGAGAACGTTTGCAGAACATGGTATTCATAAGCATATAAAACCTGGGAGACCAAGGTTAACACCTGCTCTAGCAAGGAAAAGATATTTGCAGTGCCTCAAGCATAGGTACTAGGCAATTGAACAATGGCGAAGAGTGGTCTGGAGTGTGGAATGGAAGTGTAGAGAAATCTGCAGACTCAGAAGTTCAAAGGGTCTTTAGAACATCCAAGGGGAAATGGCTTCCAGAGTGTGTCAAGGGAGTGAGAAAGTCTGGAGGTATTAAGGAGATAGTATAGGCCTGTTTTCGTGATGGATTGAAGGGAACATGCAAGGAGATGTGGGTGGTAGGACCGGGTAGGGTGGAGACAAGAATATACGTTATGACTTTGGACTTTTCTTGGCGTCATTTTTTAGAGGAATTGAGAAAAATAGGTATTAGGAGAATCTTTATACTAGATAATGCTAGGGTGCATGCGGGTAGCCTTACTTTGGCATAGTTGGAGGAGAAGGAGTTGTAAGTGTTAGAGGATTGGGCCTCATATTCACCAGATCTTAACCATATTGAGGATGTTTGGGTACACTTCAAGGAGCTTTATCATGAATATTATGCTCAGTTGGCTGCAGATACTAGATCAGCAGAGAAGATAAAACCTGTGATAGGGAAAACCCTTATTCATTGTTGGGAGTTAATACCAGACTCTTTGTTTTAAAGATTGGTAGAGGGTATTCATAGGGGGATTAAGGCAGTTCATAAGGCAAAAGGATAGTATACTAAATATTAAATTCATAATTTTTACTTATTCTATTTATTCTATCTATTGACAAATTTTTGTGTAGTTCTAAGAAGATCTGGTATTATATGGGGGGTGGATATTGCTAAGTTGTGGACAGGTAGTGTAACGGGGGCACCCCTAGGAAGATGGATCCCAAGGTTGCGATCGCACTGCACAACTTCAAACTTATCGCCAAAAGTTCAAACAGATGTAAGAGTAAAGTAAAGCGTAAAACTTAATATCATTAAGCCTGACGTTTCACTCCATTAAGGTCTCGAGAGGATTGATGGTTGGAGTAGGAGAGTTCTCGCATAGATTTTCAGGTAGTTTTATCTTATGCCAGAAACTCCCGCATCCGTTTACTTCAACCATTCGAGTACACCCTTCTCCGCTAAGGGTGGTCCGACACGTCTCCTGGCACACCCTTCGTGCATGCATGTTGACACACTCTAGTCGGCGTTCACGTTATGCGGTTATCCTTACTGCGGTGCATTTCCATTTTGCTCGCCAGAGTGAAAACTTCTGCGTATCGGTGTCTTGCCAGTGGCTAAAAGTCAAGGCACCTTATGAACTAGACTATGTAAGACACCCTTCCCATATCCATTGATCTCTACTTGACTGCGGAAGCTACTGCGAGCGGTTTATCTATTTGCTATTTATGGGTCTCGGGCTTCCGGGGTCTTCCGCAGGGCACGGTAGTGCGGGAGTGATCCAATGGGCGCTACCCATAACCACTACCTCGGAGTTATCTTACCTGTGATAGGAATCATGCTTTTAGTGTCTCTGCACTTCCCTTTCGGAGCCTATAGCGTTGGGAGCACGTTCAGGCTTCGTAGGTGTAAAACTCTGCCAGTCGCTCCAGCACCACCCAGGACTACCTTCAGGACCCCCACGGTTAACACCCGTTAACTGCGTTAGTTTTGGTCCATTTTACTCCGAACAACTTGGAGGAGGTACTCCAGCTCCCACCCTATGAACCCTTATATATCCCGCGAACAGCCTACGGTCGACCAGACGGCAGCGACGTATCCGGTGTTGCAAGCATGTCTGCAAAGATTCCTCTTTGCTAGACTGCTCACAACTACACAACCGTTTGCTCATGACGTCCGGGCCTCAAGGCAGGGCCGGAGGGGTATGATAGGAATGATGTCTTCAATTTACGGCTTCATCGAAGATACATAGCTCGCCCAATAGCATCCCCCGGAACCCCACATTCCAGTATCATGCATGGCTTCGCTTGACAAACATTCCAGTCAATTTTCCCGAACTCCCCGAGGGACTTCTTATTGAAAGGTAGGGTAACTCAGGACTCTGGGCAGGGTAACCCAAGCCACAAGGGAGGGTAACCTGATCCCGAGGGTAGGGTAACCTTGTCCACCGGACCAGTTAACTTTTCCCTGTTACCCTGTCTATCCCATCGCCGGCGATAGACCTTTCTGACCTGTCTCCAGTTACCCGGCCTAGCTGAGCAACTGCCTCTTCATAAGTCCCTAAGTACTCTGACACAGCTCCCGCGTGTATCCAGGTACCTAAGTCCCTGACCATCCAATTCTGTTCATTCTCGGAGCCCGGGCCATCAGGTCTCCATAGGCCAAGTACTTACTTGCCTGCTAGTTCCTATCAGTTCGCCTCCTGGCTACCTGTATAGGTATAGATTCCGCTTGCCATAGCTCATGTATGCTGGGTCGTTCCAGGTAGGCATGTTGTTGAGTATAGCAATAATCACTTTTGTCCAAGAACTATAGCAATAAATGAATAATATGAGGTACTTGCAACCACATTATATCGTCCTTGCAACCTGATCTATCACACGCACCAAGTAGGGGTTATTCTGCAACTATTTAAAATGCCTTTAAGAAACAAGATGGAAAAATGATACAAAGCCGCAGGAGAAGAGCGTATACATGCAAGGAAGCTATATTTCAAAAGCTACCCCCATTGTTAAATTGAGCAACATCTTGGCTACAGAAAGAGTCCATTACAGGGTTTAGTGCAGTACTGGAGGGGAGCACACAATATCCTCAATACTCCACATGCTAGACGACTCTGAAAGCTTAGTGACAGTCATAGAGGATAGATTGTGGACCTTATTGAAGAAGATCTAGGTGCTACAATTGAGGATATTGCAGTCTGCTCTGGTTTCAATGTTAGCAACTATTTAATTGCAAATACAGTACTGGTACAAGTGTATCGCAGTGTCACGATCTGGCTAGAGGAGCGCTAGGCAAGTGATTGCAGCAAGGAACAGGTTTCATGCATGACGTCGTTTAGATGTCATGCAGTGAAGTTATTCCTTCACCCACATGACCTCATCACCAGGTCAAGGGGCTCATTTATGTTTAAATTGTTTTTATGGACAGGACGTTGTTAGTAGGTCATGGGGGTTGTTTATGTTTGATTGCATTTCGCACATGACGTATGGTTGACGTCATGGGGAGAGTCTAGGCTAGCCGGTAAGATTTATCGGCAAGGCAGACTCGCTTATATTTCATGCGTGACCTTGTTAGTAGGACATGTGGTTTGTTTATATATTTGATTTATATTGCATTTGATTTATGTTTTCGCACATGACGTCACTCAGAGGTCATAGATGTTTTATGTTTGCGCACATGACTTGTTTGAGCCAGATGATAGGCTTCGCACGTGACCTCGCTTGAGGATCAGGGCTGGGTTAGGGGTACAGCAAGAGGCCTATGTAAAGGCTGGGTTTTGACGGATGGGTTAGCTCTTCACGCAACCATCTACTATTATTTCCTATCTACTACTTTACAATCTTTACGAATACAAATACTTTATGCTCCAAATCTATGCACTAGGCGAATGCCCTGTAGAGCCAAGAACCTATCCGCTACGCAGATCGGATTAACCAACTAAAGCCCGACACTCCCAGTGCTGGTGAAAAACCGATTCTTAAGTGAGAAGACTAAGATAGAGCCTAGAGACTTGAGAAGCTCCTGCATACAGCACTGCGCTGTTCGGAAGCTTAACAAAGGCCGATACCCATCACGAATAACTTGAGTACTGGGAAACCGTAATATTTGGTTGCATCTTCTGCCACACCTAACGCCAGTAAAATGGTAACTGCAAGAAACTCGCAGTTCCTCCATGACAATGAAGGAGATATGGGTCTCGCGGACAACACCCTCCACCTAGGACGAGGACAAGATGCCTTGGGCGAAGCAGCGGGACAACCCTCATGAGCAGCAAGCCTGGTTACACCAGAACAGACCTCACCCACAGATAGTTCCCCCAAGGGAACAGCATGACGGAGAAGGGTCGCGGCAGCAGCAGTACCGCCACCCTCGTCAGGGCCTAAAACATAAGCTCTTATGATGACGGAGTACCAAGTGACGAAATTCCTAGGAGCAATTAATGCCCCCCGGAATCAAGACCAAAAGCAAGAGAACCGGACCTCCATGAGAGAGACCGTGAGAACTTAAGACAGTTCCTAAGTGAGATGGAACAGTAGTGCAAGGCCAAGGGGTACAGGGTCGGGAAAGACACGATCAAGATGCACTACGGAGAGTCCATCTTGGGAGAAGCAGCAGGGCAATGGATAATACCCTACATAGAAGGAAAGCGAGACAGAGTATGGGCCTCGTGGAAGGAAATTAGGGAAACCCTCCATAGCCAGTTTGGAGACAGAAACGCCAAGGAGACGGCTAGGCTCAAACTGGAAAAGATGAGACATGGAAAGGATAACTTTTCCGACTACTGGCATAAATTCTGCATGACAGCGGTCGAAGCGGAACAGGACGATGATACGGAATATCGCCACCTCCAGGGCAGGACCATCGGATGGCTACAAGAAGTCAGGATAAGGTGGGACCAGAGCAATCAAGTGGCTCCAGGCTTCGCAGTATGGGTCGTTGACAAGGCAGACAAGATCAACCTGGTCAGGCATTGTACTGGGGGTACCCCTGGGAAGACGGATCCCCAGGGTGCGACCATACCGAACAACTTGAAACCTATCACTAAAAGTCCACAAAGATGTAAGAGTAAAGTAAACAGTAAAACTTAATCTCGTTAAGCCTGACACTTCGCTCAATTAAGGTCTCGAGTGGATTGATTGTTGGAGTAGGAGAGTTGTCGCATAGACTTTCAGGTAGTTTTATCTTATCCCAGAAACTCTCCCATCAGTTTACTGGAACCGCTCGAGTACACCCTTCTCCACTCAGGGCGGTCCGACATGTCTCCTGACACATCCTTTGGGCATGCATATGTCGACGCACTCTAGTCAGCGTTCACCTTATGCAGTTATTGTTTCTGCCGCCCATTTCCATTTTGCCCACCGGAGTGGAAACCTCTGCACATCGGCGTCTTGCCAGTGGCTGACAGTCAAGACGCCGCATTGACTAAACTATCTTTGACATCCTTCCCATGTGCATTGATTTCTGCTTGGCCCCGGGAGCTTCCCCAAGCGTTTTATCTATCTAATATTTACAGTTCATGGACTTCTGGTATCTTCCGCAAGACACAGTGGTCTGGGAGTGATCCAATAGGTGCTCCCATGACCACTACCTCGGATGCACCTCACCTGTGGTAAGAATCATGCTTTTGGTGTCTCTGCACTTCCCTTTCGGAGCCAAGGACGTTTGGGACACTTTTGGGCTTGGTAGGTGTAAAACTCTACCGGTCATCCTGGGACTAGCCGGGACTACCTTCGGGATCCCCACGGTTAACACCTGTTAGCTCCGTCAGTTTTGGTCCACTTTACTCCAAACAACTTGGAGGAGGTACTCCACGTTCCACCCTATGCCCCCTTGTGTATCCCGCGAACAGCTTACGGTCGACTGGACTGCAGCAACCTATATGGTGTTGCCAGCATGTCTACAAACATTCCCCTTTACCAGACTGCACACAACTACGCAACCCTTTGCCCATGACGTCTGAGCCTCAAGGCGGCGCTGGAGGGGTATGATAGTAATATTGTCTCCAATTTACAGCCTACTCGGAGCTGCGTAGCCCGCCTAATAGCATCTCCCGAAACCCCAGATTCCAGTATTATGCATGATTTCGCCTGACCAACATTCCAGTCATTTTTCCCGAACTCCCCGTGGGACTTTGCATTGAAAGGTAGGGTAAATCTGGATCTTGGGTAGGGTAACCCAGCCACATGGCAGGGTCACCTGATCCTGAGGGTAGGGTACCCTGTCCAGTGGACCAGATAACCTTTTTCCTGTTACCCTGTCTATCCTGTCGCCGGAGATAGACACTTCTGACCTTTCTCTAGTCATCCTGCCATGCTGAGTAACTGCCGCTTCTGAGGTCCCTAAGTACGCTGACACCGCTCCCAGGTGTATCCAGATACCTAAGTCCCTGCCCAGACAATTCTCTTCATTCTCGCAGCTCGGGCCATCGGGTCTCGGTAGGTCAAGTACTTACTTGGGTGCCAGTTCCTCCCAGTTGACCTCCTGGCTACCCGTATGGGTATAGGTTCTGTCTGCCATAGCTCATGTATGCTGGGTCGTTACAGGCATGGCCAGGACAGGATGAAAGGGATAGCTGGTACAACACTATAGCCCAATGCCCATGGTACCTACCGATCAAACAACACGCCACGACCAGCACCGGTCAGGGACCATATAGACCGGGAGGCGGCAGGAAGGAAGAACTGGCGGTTTCAAATACTTTTCGACTTGGAGTACGTGAAGAGGAGAAAGGAAAATGCGTGTCTTCGATGCGGGCTAAAGGGGCACTTTATCAAGGATTGCCGATCCAAGGAAACCAAGCTTCAAGAAATGGTACCCAGGCAGAGGATGGGCAGACAGGAGACTTTAAGGGAATAAAGTCCCATGGGAAGAGTGGTCTGTGGGACAAGGAATGAGGGAAACCTACCAGCATCGTACATATATCAACAAGAAAAGACAAGGCACCCATACCAGCAAAAAAAAGCAACAAGGCAAGGATCAACAGCACGAGCGGTTACGACAACAATGACGAACATCTGGCGATTGAGATAAAACTATGCACAGCAGACAAGGACACGGAAACAAATGTGATACTTTATTCAGCGGCAAGCAAGGATTTCATCGACAGAGATTTCCGCGAAACCCACTCATTACCCCTGAAGAAGATAAAGAAACCAAGAGACCTATATGTGGTCAATAGGTAAAAAAGCAAAGCAGGACCAAGCACCCATATGGTGTAAGCCGTAATGGCGGTAGAGTCACATCACGAAGCCATGACATTCCAAGTAGGGCACTTGCAGAAACACAGTGCCATACTAGGAACCCCCTGGCTAAAGTGACACAATCCGAACATCCACTGGGAAAAAGGCCAAATCAACTTCAACAGAGAACTATACATGCAGTTGTGCCTAGAAAGTTCCCCAATGCTTGAAACAATCCTGAACAACAAGCAATATGAGAAAAATTGAGGACATGGATCCTCCATATAGGCCTCAAACATGAAGAAACCGGCCCCGAAGACGAAGGCATACAGGTACAAGGGTTACACCCGAATGCCAGAAAGCCAACCCGCGTATCCAGGAAAGCAGCAGGTCACAACCTGTATAGCACGAAAGACACGCAGGTCCCAGCAAGAGGAGAAAAGATGATACTGGCAGGAATTGTGAAAGGACGGCCTGACGGCACCTAAGCAGGAATCGTTCCGCACAGTGGTCTGGCCACCTGACGTGGGATTACCACAGGTGCTGGAGTGATCAATGCAGACTATAGGGGCGAGGTGCAAGTCTGCCTAACAAACCTGAAGGATGGGGACTACACGATACAAAAAGGGGATCATATAGCCTAGATGATTACCGAGAATATAGATACCAAAGAGCTCCATAAAGTCCAAAACCTGGACAAGACAAAAAGGGGTGAGGCAGGATTCAGCAGCACTAGATGAGGAACCCCCAAGGACAACACCCCTACCAAAATGATAGAAGAGAAACCCGTGGGCATATCTTTCATATCAGCCAAGGCCTGCAGTCAACCCTACCGTTGAGGGGAACAGATGGGAATCCTCAAATGGGAGAAAGAAGAAGACCTACCAACGATCGCAGAAGCGTCAATGATCAGCACGTGACTAGCAGAAAAGGAAGAAGCCAAGAAGAAGAAAATGACTTCGAGGCAACCAGTCCCGAACGAATATCACGATTGTCTCGACCCATTTGAAGAAAACGAAAGAACCGATCTTCCCACACACAAGAGCGAAGGCCACCAGATCAAGCTAGAGGAAGGAAAGGCAGCCGCCTTTATGAAACTCTACCCGTTAAGGGAGGAGGAATTGAAGGCACTGCGAGAATACCTGCCACAGAACCTGGCCATGCAATGGATCAGACTATCGTCCTCCTCAGCGGGGGCACACATCCTGTTTGTCAGGAAGAAAGATGGGAAATTGAGGCTTTGCATGGACTTCTGGGAACTGGACGCGGTATCACAAAGAGATAGATACCCTCTACCAGTGATCGACAAAGCATTGGACTGGCCAGGACAGGCCAAACACTATACGAAGTTTGATATCAATGACACAAAGCACAACATAAGGATAGCCAAAGCAGACTTGTGGAAGATGGCTTTCAGGACGAGATATGGACTATTCAAATATTTAGTCAAGCCCTTTGGATTATCAAATGAACCAGCCAGGTTCCAACGGTGGATCAACTCCAAGTGGGGCAAACACCTGGACATATGTTACATCGTCTACCTAGACGATATCCTCATCTATTCTGACAACATGGAACAACACCACGGAGTCATACGGAATGTCCTGCAGGCATTGAGAGAAGCCCAAGTTAAGTTAAAACCTTCGAAATGCAACTTCCACAGGAATAAAGTCGAATACTAAGGATTTATCGTCATCCATGAAGGAGTATGAGCCAATCCAGTTAAAACAGCGGCTGTCGACAAGTGGAAAGCACCCCAGAGTGTGAAAGTAGTCCCAAACTTTGTGGGTATTTGCAACTTTTACCAAAGATTCATCGAAGGGTTCAGCAGGATACCTAAACCCTTTTACGACAGGCCCAGGAAGGGGATCAAATGGGAATGGGGTGAGAAAGAACAAAAAGCATTCAACAATATAAGAAAGTGACTTAAGACGATGCTAATATTACGACACTGCAACTCCGCGTTACCTATCACGATAGAGATGGATGCATCCAACTAGGTATGCTCCGGTATTCTCTCCCAACAGGATGAAGACAGATTATGGAGACCGGTCACGTTTTGATTCAAAGAAATGTTAAAGGTAGAGGAAAACTATGACATTCACGACAAGGCACTGTTAGCTATTGTTCACGCAGTTAAAGACTGTAGGAAGTACACACTAGGAAGTCAGCATGTGATCTAGATCATCAGGGACAACAAGAAACCTACTGGCGTTCACTACCACCAAGGAACTGAAATGGAGAACAAAACAGATTGAGCGAGACATTAAGCCAATACCATCTCCAAATAGAATACCGACTAGGAAAAGAAGTAGGGAAGGCGGGCGCATTGACAGGACAAATGGAAGACTTCCCAGACAAAGAAGAGACACGGTCGCAACGACTGAGAATACTCCTCCCCGGAGAGAAGTAACAAGTGGTGATGAGGGATATGAAGAATGGATCAAAAGAAGCACAGCCAATGACCGGGAAATCAACAAGATAAAGAAGGTCTTAAAGGAAGGCCTAAAACAAAGAAAAGGCATAGCCCTCGGGCTATGCCGGGAAGAAGATGGATACCGGTGGTATGACGACAAGATAAGGCTCATGGACGAAGAAGCCTTACGGACAGAAACGATAAGAAGAAATCACAACCGTCTACCTGTGGGACACGGCGGAATGGCAAAAGCAACAGCATTGATTCAATGATCCTACTACTGGCTGTCGGTGTGCAATGATATTAGAAGATATGTGCAGAACTGCGACACATGTCAGAAAACGAAAATGGTTGAACACGCACCCTATGGGCTGCTCAAACTGCGCGAAATTCAGAGAAGACCATGGCGATCCATTGCTATTGATTTCCTCACAGGATGACCTGAATCGAACGGTTACGACGGCATATGGGTCGTTATCGACCGACTCAGGAATATAGTATACTTTATACCATGCAGGATGGATATGACAATACCACAGTTCTTCAACCTGTTTAAAGAACAGGTCTTTAGACTCCACAGCCTACCGAAAGATATTACCTGCAACAGAGGATCCCTCTTCACCTCGGATGCATGGAAAGAAATCACACAACAATGAAGTATCGGCCGACACTTAAGCACCGCCTTCTATCAATAAACAGACAGTCAGAGCACATGAACAAATGCGATATTGGAACACAATCTGCCCGCCTACATCAACTACCAACAGAACGATTCGACAGAGTTCCTATTCATGCCAGAATTTGTATATAAAAATGGGCACCAAGAGAGGATACCGGCAGCACCCTTCTTTGCTAACTACAGATACGATGCTGCATTCAACCCAGCACAATACCCAGTACCGTGAAAAACACAAGAGGCTAACGATATGATAAGAGTACATGACATATTACTAGACGAAATGACTCTAGCAGAAATGAGTCAAAAGGAAAAGAGCGATAAGTACCGGAAACCAGACCCAAACCTTACTGTCAGCGACAAGGTGTAGTTGATACCATGCAATATCTGGACCACGAGACCATCAAAGAAGCTGGACTACAAGAAACTTAGACCATTCAAAATACCCAAGTGAGTGGGATTGCAAGCATACAAACTCGCCCTCCCCGCTTGGATGAAACAGACCCATCCAACATTCCACACCAGCCTCCTTGAACCCGGTCAATGAATCACTTTTCCTTCACGGAAAAAACTTCCCCCTCCGCCTATTCACATATATGGGGAAGACGAATACGAACTCAAAGAAATAATCAATTCTCCCTTACACTCCAGTAAACTGTAATAACATGCTAAGCAGAGTGGTTATTCCCCCAAACACGATTAAGAGTGGTATCCCAACACAAACTTTACCAACGCTAAAGATGTTGTCCTGTTCTGCCACCAGCACTACCCGCGCAAAGCAGCAACCCACAGCCCGCGCCAAGTCAGACGAAAACAATTGGGTGGCGGTTGAAGACCATGAAGAGTTCGAACAAAATGTTCTACAAGCACAAGAAGAGGTGACAGAAGGGGAAACAGAGTGGAAAAAACAGCCAAAAAGGATGTGGACAGACTGAACCAACGATGGGTGCACGGTGCACTAGGACGTGAAGGAAGGACAATGGTGGTGGCCAACAGAGGTCACCAAAAGAAGAGACTCAGGGGAAGACCAGGAGTGGACAAACTCCTGGCAGCAGCAAACGGGGGAAGGAGAAACTTCGACGGCCCCGACAGTGCCGAGACATCTCAGAATCGGTGGGCAGAACTGTATGTGCAGGTTCTACCCCTGCCACAGAAGGGAAGCAGAGAAGGCACAACAGGCTCCAAGGATGGAGCCAGGCAAGAAGGGGGGGCAAAAGGTTTCTTTTGCCTCCAAGGACACCATGAGAGACACCATCTGCACCCAGGACGAAAGGATAAAGCAGTACGAAGACAAGATAATCGGGCTGAAAGAAAGAATCCAACAACACCGATGGATGGTCGAAGGACTTTGTGAAGCAAAGCAGATCATAAGAGAACAAGGAGAGAGACAGGATCGCGAAAGGGGGATCCATCGGGAGGTGGAAGACTGGCTCCTCGCAGAATCCAACCTGGCGAAGTACGAAGGAGCTGCGAACCCGCAAGTATGCAGCGTCAATCAAGGAGAGAGGAAAGAGGAGGAGATAGACGTATCCTCAGGGACTGAGCATAAGAGAGAGGGAGCTAATGTCACGATCTCGGTAGAGGAGTGCTAGTGAAGTGACTGCAGCAATGAACGGGTTTCACACATGACATCGTTCAGACGTCAAGCAGTTAAGTTATTCTTTCATGCAGAAGACCTCATCAGCAGGTCATGGGGCTCATTTATGTTGCAATTGTTTTTACGCACATGACCTCATTAGCAGGTCATGGGGCTCATTTACGTTTGCTTGCATTTCGCACACAACGTATAGTTGACATCATGGGAAGAGTCTGGACTAGCTGGTAAGGCTTACCAGCAAGGTAGACTGGTTTATGTTTCGCACGTGACCTTATTGGTAGGTCATGTGGTTTGTTTCTACATTTGATTTTTATTGCGTTTGATTTATATTTTCACACATAATGTCACTTAGAGGTCCTAGGGTGTTTTATGTTTGCGCACATGACTCGTTTGCATCAGATGATCGATTTCGCACCTGATCTCACTTGAGGATCAGAGCAGGGTTAGGGTTGCAGGAAGAGGCCTATATAAAGGCCGGGTTTTCACAGATGGGTTAGCTCTTCAGGCAACTATCTACTATTATTTCCTATCTCCTACTTTACGATCTTTACGAATACAAATACTTTACGCTTCAAACCTAGCCACTAGACAGATCTCCTGTAGAGTTAAGAACCTATCCGCTATGCCGATCGGATTAACCAACTAAAGCTCGACGCCTTTGGTGCTAGTGAGAACCCGATTCCTAAGTGAGAAGACTAAGATAGGGTCTAGAGACGCCAGGAGCTCTCGGACACAGCACAGCACAGTTCGGAAGTTTAACAAAGGTTATTACCTGTCACGAGCAACACGAGTAGTGTGAAACCATAACACGCAGCTTACTTGTACAAAAGCAGGTGGAAATACAATCAAGAAACCAGAAAAGCAGACTCGAATAAGTATAGGATCCGTAATCTTGGTCAGTCAGTGATTGGAGAATATGTGTTTTTACTAATAAAACTAGATATTCAAGCAGAGGGTACCAGAGAGGTCCTTGGAAAGTTCAATGGAAAGCAGGGATATGAAACTGGGAGTGACATCAGGATAGACAACAACAATTGAACCAGTGTTCTACCAGTTATTATGTAGTGATCACCTATGAATATCACTTACCACCTGTCGATATCTGTCCTTGAACTTCTAGTGAACGAACCTCTTTCCTCAATGCACTAGGCCTCAACCGTCAGCAATATATTCAAAAGGTCCTCGAACCTTACCTTGTTCCCTTTTTGCAAGCCCTACCAGAACACAGCCACCAATACCAGATTGCAAAAGACAATCATGGTATTTATTGCTCAGCTTTAACTGTGAACTTTTATCAGTCCCACCATATCTCAAAGTGGTTTTGGCCTGCTAAGTCACTGGACATGAATCCGATAGAAAATCTTCGGCACATGCTGAAATTCTGAGCCAAGAGAAAGTTTCTGAAGAGGAAGCCAAGAACAGAAGAGCAGATCCTGGTAGTAGCTAGTGAGGAATAGGAATGATTGGATTGGAGTAAGGTTGACAGGATGATTGATAGAATGCCTTGTTGGATTAGGACTTTAATTGAAAAAAAGGGTGCACAGACAAGGTATTAGATATATATGGGTGTTTTCATATTATTCTTCCCGCTTGAGATATTTAAAAACCTGTACCAGGCCTATTGGAGTCTGCTACATCAAGGTTTCCACTAGTGTCCGGTTACTACCTTGTCGCGACTGTACTCGGATGTAAGGGTATTTGGGGACCGGTAACAGAAGCACTGTTCTGCCATGTTGCTGGAGAAAGTGCTCACAAATGCTTGTGTTACCGGTCCCGACTTTTTGCCACCACCAAAAAAAAATCTCACAAGGTATCACTCGAATTCCCTAATCTGGTTTAGTTCTCACACAATTTCACACTTCCTGCTGGAGGTGGTCCCGACTTTTATTAACCCCCGAGTACTTTAATATGTTGTACAAGTACGAGTACTTTTTCATAGTCCTGGGCGGCTGGGCGATCAGCCGGCTTACTTAAGTGTTATCCCTGGAGCCAAGGTGGGGTGCGGTACTGGTACCGGCACAATATTTGACTGGGTATGCAATATTCGGTATCTATTTACATCTACAGTTGCGTAGAAACCCGAATAATCGGACCAAGCGTTAGGTTGTTGGGGTTGCATCCTGCGGGAAGCTTTGGCGCCCTTCTGTTTTTTTGTCTCCGAGGGGTTGAGAAGATCGCCTTTGATTTGTTTTTTTCCCCCTTTTCTGGAGTAGGGAAATTCGCCTACATAGCACATGGTCCAATTATTCAAATCTCTAAAGCAGTGGATTTTGTACCAGTGCTAGTGCGAACTTATCAGTACTCGAGTACAATTCTCGTGCAGCCGTGATCCATGCTACTAATACCCCTGCTTATAGACTAATACAATTGTCTCGAGACTTCCGTTCGTGTTGCTATGACAGGCACAGCCCGTAAGTCCACTACAGGACGGGGGAACCCTTCCCACATGAGGCATCTCTATCCGTACTTGTACGGAACCTGATACTCCGAGCTCGAAGGCCAAATTCCTAATAGTAGTAATGAGTGATGACAATCCCCGGGAGGATATTGGGAGCTGACACGATAGAACTTGTATTTGGTAATATTTGTGCTTTTTTCAGCGCAAGTTGATGGTGGCGAATTTTTCCAATGCACCGACAGGCTGCCCGATTGGAACTAGAGCAGCGGTGGTGCGAAATCTCCCTTGCAGAATTGCGTAAGTTGGCTACGGTATGGGTTGGTATGATAGAATGTTATAAGGTATTCTTGTTTTTCCCTGAAGGGTAAGAAAATTCCATTTTGGGCTTTATTGAGCCTCGATCGGCTCGTTTCCCCTCTTCTCTTCACCCCAAATTACGATTTCATCCCCGCCACCCCCACCTCCGAGAGGGTATAGTACTTTCATTGGGTACCGTCTCCCCTAACGGACACTCTTCATCCCTCCTCTTCCTTTCCCTCAACATTCTCATTCTTATCCTCGTCTTCCCACGCCCCTCTTTCTTCCTCCCCTCACTACCACGCGCTGACCTTCCTACTCCCTCCCTACCTCACCAGTATAAGGTGTTTGAGGCAGGGCAGAAACACCCTTTGGGATGGGTTGAGGTGGGCTGGCTTAGAGTGGGCGCACGCCGGACCGGCAGAACTACTCCAAACACTACCGGTCCAGCCTGGAGGGCAGCACCACAGAGTCCGAAAGGCTCTAGTACACCGTCAATGAAGCGTGCAGCTCGCACCAAGACCGTCGGTAGAGTCCACTCCACGGCCCCCCAGATATATTAAAACCCCACCAGAAGTCACCATATCAAACTAAATTTACTATATAAGAGCCTGATATATGGTATTCCATCTCTAGGAAGGGTCCGAATAAAAAAATAATCGCACAAAACACATTGTTTACCCGTGCTCTGCGTGGGCGCCTCCGGCTCTGGGAAAATACCTTTAACCGTCAAATTACCTAGGCCTGCTGAGATAGTGCTTGCAGGTGCCTCAGGACAGCATCAGGAGCCTGATAACGATATAGCCCCCGCCGAGGGTTGCGCGCACTTGTCCCGGGAAAGAGGTGCCCCAAAAGAGGGGGGTATATTTTGTATTGGCGCCCAGATACGCAATGATTTTTTATCATACATTTCTTTAATCCTCGTTGTCGGGGACACCACCTCTTGCTAGGAACAAGACCGGTAAGTGTGGGGAACGGTAGTAGCGGGGGATTGTCAAAGACGGCTTGTAGCTGAGGGGGGCGGGGGCTGGAATGATAAGATTGCTTTCTTTTGCTACTTGTCTGGCGCTATCACTGTTAGGGGAGCTTGGAATGGATAGCGCAACTGGTTTTTCCTTCTTCCCTTCGAAATATCGAATTTTCTGAATAGCTCTAGGGAGGTCTAGTTCCTTAGGGGTGGGAACTGTGGTTTGTGTGGTTGGGGCTATGCTCCTTAACTTTGGAAAAGCCGGAGAAAATGATCCCCCAAAAGGAGCAAATATAAGTATAGAATAATAATAATAATAATTAACCCGTACTCCTAGGAAATGGCTGCTCATGGTGGGGCCTAAAGAAAAGCTCTAAAGGATGAAGAAGTGAAAGTGCGCCCCAACAAGCTCGAAGCGCAGAAGGGCGTGGAAAGGTGAACTGGGCGATTAATGCAGCTGTGAGCTAATGACAGACCGTGAGATATATATCTCCGAATAGCTAAACCTAGCAACTCCGAAAACCAAATGAAACTCCACGAACTCTAACGAAACACAGCCCTGGCAAATCATGGTCCTTTGTGATCCTCCAACTATCTCGAACTCTCCGGATATCTTGTGATCCTCCTTGATATCCTAACCTAACTATCGTATTCCTAATGCCATAGGGTGTGAAAGAAACAAAGCAAATCCTCCATACCTGAAGACATGGCAACGGGTATCAACAAAACTACAACCCTAAACCCTATGCCTTACGATCACATACCCCCTAACCGCATGTCCGATAAGCGATTAAACAACTCGGGTATGATAATAATATGAGTGTGGTTTTATTAGAACCTGTACATGGGCCTTCAACCCCGAAAATTTTATTTCTATATAGCCACCAAGATAAGCCTCTAGCAAATACTCCTAAAAGCTCAGAAAGTATTTTTGAAACACCAATGACCTCTGTAGCATGTTTTATGTGCAAAAATATCAAATATCTCAAAAATCATGTTTATTTATAGAAATGTCCTGGAGCTTTCCGGCTATGTGCAGAACCTATTTTCATATCAATTGAGCCAGGAGTTTAAATACTATAAGCTATTAAAGTTAGTATACTTTTTTTTGAAAAAGGTGTTATGTGGAGTACCTCTTAAACTCATATGATATGAATAATCCAGATTTGATAGTACAAGTCCTATTCAAAATCCCTAATTATGTATTTATAATATATTTAGAACTTGGCCTCCTTTATTATTATTATTATTCATTGTTACTATTAGTATATATTACAATTCTCAGTCTATTTTAAATTCTACTTTGACTATGAAGAAAACCTACTTTAAACTAGTTCTCAATCAATCTTAGTTATTTCAGGTATATATAAAATCTTCATATTGAATATGTATATGAAATTTTTATTGTGATAGTTACTAGTATAGTATATATAATATAATATTTTTCATTAGTGAAACTAGAGAATGGATTCAGAGGTTAGAAATAAAATACTGGGAAATTCAGTAAGTATATTCAAGAGAAGAATACAATTCTAAACTCAGCAAACAGTGATTGGGATGATGAAAGTGATAATAAGTTTTGCAAAAATTAAAGACTAAATACTATAATTAGACTGAGCTAGTTGTTGCAGAGCTGGTTCAGTATCAGATTACTCAAGTGATAAGGATTTTGATGAAATAAGTACTGATAAAAGAAGTAAGAAAGTAAGTGTAAGCAATTGAGAATTTGAATAACAGTTAAGATGTGTACTAATAGTAATAAACAAAATGAAGACTATAAACATTATCTACAGAGGTTAAGTCGAGTATGTTATTGCCCACAAAAATATGATAAAAGGACATCAGTAAGACAATTGTGTAGCTGTGTAATGTGTTCATACCAGGTCCTAGTTACATAGCGGTAAGATTGGAGCAGATGGGTTCTTGGTCAACAAGAAGTGAGCACTGCTAACAAAAGGGGGCTGGGGGAGGTTGTACTAGGGAATCAAAGGAGTAACTGTTCAACCAAGTAGATTTAGAATACTGTCAGTCGAAGTCTGCTGTTTCCATCATGGGAATCAGGGGTCTTTAAATACAGCTTATCGCTTATTTCCAGTATGAGCGATATTCCAAAACCTTGTGTATATCAAGTCATAGCACATGAAATACTACAAGTATCAAATAATACTATGAAACCAAACATAACACTTTATGCATATTAACTAATAGTTTACAAAACAAGACAGGTGTCAAGCGATGCGGTGAAACCAAACATAACACATAACCTAGTACCTGTACCAGTTACATTCCTGAAACAAAATAACAGTTTCACTAAACAAAACAACAAAACGAAATCCTAATAGTTGGTAAATGCGCTATTTTCCAAAAAGTCCGGATAGTACTCATCCTTATTGTCATTGCCAGCCTGCAATATTTCCGTGTTGTCGTGCAACATCCGGTCTGTGCCCTGGAGTGATCTCTCTAGACACTCGTGATGAGGCACCTCACGAACCAAGTATCGCGATTCCCCATAGTGTGGTAAATCGATCCAGTCTTGGACCCACCAGTTTTCCAACTACTCTGTCTCAATATGGATTCCTACGCAATCCGCATAGTACTTAACACAGAAAACTTTCCAGTCTGCTCTCACTGGAACAGTTCCATGGTATAGAGGGGGTTCCACAATCTGATGGTGTGCTCCCAGATTGACTTCCTCGCAGATTGTCATTTTTAGTTTTATTTCCGCAAGAATAGAGTGTTTTTCGTGAAGGGTTATTCACGCACAGGCATCGCGGTGAATCTTGCTTAGGTGTTTGAGGGAAGGTAGGTGGTATTTCAGTCTTGGTGTCTGCCTTGCTTAGGTGTTTGAGGAAGGGTGTGCAGTATTCAAGATTGGTTTCTTCCATCTCTATACACATATCACATTTTTCCGTACTCATGTAGCAACCACTACCGAATTGGAATACATCAGACAGCATTTCTCACCCCATCTGTCCTGTTGATTTGGTTGTTATTTCAAGGCTTTTGTTGCAAATATGTATTAATGATCGATATGTAAGATATCATCAAGGGATAATATCACGGTTGAACAACAGTTCTATTGGAAGCGGTACAGGCACCAGGTTATGTTTTGTGCTTTGTATTACAGTATTGTTTGATACTTGTTATGTTTCAAAGGTATCGCTTGATAGTTTGATTGTTTTATGTTTAATTTGATAGTATCATTTGATACTGCTCATATTTCAAAGGTATCACTTGATACTGGGATTGTTTTATGTTTGATTTGATAGTATCGTTTGGTACTTGTTATGTTTCAAGGTTATCTGTTGGTACTTTGAATGGTTTAGGTTATCACTCATCCTGGATATGAGTGACAACTTGTATTCAAACACTGCCGATTCCGTGATGGAAACAGCAGACTTCGACGGACAGTATCTTTAATATACTTGGTTGAACAATTACTTCTTGATCCCCTATGGTACCATTTCGAAGACTGCTTTACTTTACATAGCTCTCACCACTTGCCTAGCAAGCAGGCCACCTGTTACTATCGAACTCAAAGCGTGTTAAGCACCTTAGGTGTGAACATGTTATATTTTTTTAACCGGACCAAGTGGTTACAAATATTGTAATGTGTTCGGGCTAGGCACTAGTCACATAGCGGTACGATAGTAGCAGATGGCTTCGTGGTCAGCACGAAGCGAGCGCTGCTTGCTAAAGGAGGCTTCGAACAGGGTGTAATTGGAGATCAAAGAGATAACCGTTCAACCAAGTATATTTTAAGAATACTGTCTGTCGAAGTCTGCTGTTTCCATCGCGGAAATCAGTGGTCTTTAAATACAGCATATCGCTTATCTCCAGTATGAGCGATATTGCAAAAGGATGTGTATATCAACCGATAACACACGAAACAATACAAGTATCAACCTATGTTGTGAAACCAAACATAAAACAAGGTGTGTATCAACCGATAGCACACAAAACAATAAAAGTATCAACCAATACTGTGAAACCAAACATAAAACGATGTGTGTATCAACCGATAGCACACGAAACAATACAAGTATCAACCTGGTACCCATACCGCTTACACTCCCAAAATAAAATAACAATTTCACCAAACAAGATAAACTAATAAAATCCTAATAGTCGGTATACCCACTATTCTCCTGAAAATCCCCATAGTACCCATCCTCATCGTCATCGCTATCGTGCAACAATCTCAAATCCTCCTACAACATCCATTCCGCTCCTTCCAACCATCTTTCCAAGCACTCCCCACATGGCGCTCCGTGCACAAAGCAACCTGACTCCCAGTAGTGGGGCAGGTCCACAAAGTTCCGTACTATAGAGTCTTCCCATTCCTCCGTCTCGATATCGATTCGTCCACAATCCTCGCAGTGGTCGATGTAGAATATCATCCAGTATGCGCTTTCTGGAATTATCTCTCGGTAAAGCAGGTACCCCAAAATGAGGTCTTGTCCCTTTATGCTGACTTCTTCGTAGGTCGACATTCTGTTTCTTTCTTGTAAAGATAGGTTCTGTCAGTGGGTAAAGGTTTTGGAGGTATGGTAGTTTTTTGATCTGTTTTCTTCAGCGCGTTAGAGCGATGGTGGGTGGTATTTATGTTTCGGTGGTGACCTCGCTTGGGTGTTGGCCTCGCTTAGGTCTTCAGGAGAATGGGGTTGTTCCTTAATTTCGGGTTTCTCCATTTCCATGCAAGCATCACATTTTTCTGTGCTCAGGTAGCACCCACTACCGAAGCGAAAAATATCTAACACTGATTCTCCCCACATTCGTCCTGTCGATTCTGTCATTATTTCTAAACATTTGGGGCAGATATTTATGAATAGCTGGTGTGTAAGGTGTTGTCAAGGGATAATATCACGGTTCACCAACAGTCCCATTAGCTGATGGCGCAGTCTCCAAGGCACTTGCTCATAGTTTGACATCGTAAGTCTGTTGGATGGAGTGTTTTTTCCTTTCGCTATTGCCAGTACTCCACCTCGGCCAGCCGGGCTAGGTATACTGCTTCATTTTCCATTACCCGGTTTTCATCTTCGCTGCTTTCGAAATCGCTCTCGAAATCGGCTGACCAAAATCCGTCCTGTATCTCTTGGTCCATGTCCGGGCGTAGGTGTTGGATTTCTGGTAGGCTTGGGCTCCACGCCACCATGACATCGTTTATCGTAGGGGGTAGCTCGTCCTCCAGTTTGTTGTCTTCCCACCATTTATTCACCAATTCCATCGCATTTTGCAATCCTTCAAGGGGTTCCCAACTATTCTCTGTTTCCGGGTAGCCTTCCCATTTCACTAGGAATTGGTCATGGTCATACCGTCTTCTGTGGTCTCGTATAGTTTCCACTTCCTATTCCGGTTTCTCATTCAACACGATTGGGGGTGGTTTTGTGTAGCTCCTGGCAGGGAAGCAGACATCATTCTTAGGGCGGTATCTTTTTACGGTGGATGCATGGAATGTCGCTTCTCGGTTTCTGTACATTCTGCCATCCATTTCTACCCTCTAATTTTGTATATGCTCATCATATCAGATTATCTTGAATGGTCCACGCCAGCGCAGTTGCAATTTCTTGCTATGTCCTGATTCTGTTGCGAATAAACTTCCGTATAGCAGTAACAGATTACCCTTTCCTATCGTTGTATGGTGTCTGCGTCGTTTTGCTGATGTTCTTGTGCTTCTAAATCTAGCCATTTTGATCGTATTGAATGCTGCGTTCCGGATTGCTTGGTGCCTGTTTCGTAATTCGTCGGCAGCTGGTACTGCGGAGTTCTTGAAGTTCGGTCGGGGAAGTAGTGGGTAATTCTTTCCAAAAATAGCTTTATATGGTGACATGCCCAGAGTTTCTGACCATCCCGCGTTCAGCTATGCTGCTGTCTCTGGTATGGCATCAAACCAGTTGTTTTGTCTGGCGTTGACTAGGTTTCGGAGTGCTGCCTTCAATTCTCGAATTTTACTTTCGACCTGTCCATTCGTTTCATGATAGCCTGGTGCGGCATTGATGTGCTCAATGCCTAACGATCGACACTGTCGTCTCCACACCTGTGATTCAAATCGTGGGTCCGCATCGCTTACTAGAGATGTTGGGTGGCCATCGGGTGTAAATATTTTGTTGCATAGAAGTTCCCAAGTTGTTATTGCTGTTACTTGCTTCGTTGTAGGTATAAGCCACGTGAATCCAGAAAATCTATCCATCGCAACTAGGATCGTGTCGTATCCTCATGAATTATGGAAGGGTCCTGCAAAGTCAATGGCTATTGATTCGAAGGTTTCCGATGGCAGGGTAATTGTCAGAGCCTTTCCTTCTGGCAATTTTGTAGGCTCCTTATTTACCTGGCATGTGTGGCACTGGATTACATACGCTCTAAAGTCCTTCCACATTTCAGGCTAGAATAGGTTTTCCGTTGCGCACTGTAAGTTTCGCTCAATACAATGATGGCCTTTGTTGTGAATTTCGCTAATGATATATTCTCTTAATGTCGTATATCCGTATGCGGGGCCTTTCGGAATATGCAGGCAGTCTTCCGTGTATCTGGTCCTTGCGTATAGCATTCCGTTTCCTACCTTATAAGAGGATAAGTCTCCGGTGGGGTTCATATTCTCATTTACCGTTTTCCAAACTGGTTCTTTCGGGTATGCTGCTACCATGTGTGCTCGGACCGTTCCGATCATTTTATCCATTGTTTGTAAGGTGTCGCGTTCGTCTTCTATTTCGCTTCCTCTGGTTGTGTCAAGTAGGTCTTCCTCCTCGTTGTCTTCCAAGATATGGTATAGCCTGCACCGGTATTCTGTCATCGTCGGGGGCATCACTGAGACTATTGTCTCATCGGCAAGGCTTTCTAGCCGTTCCGCTCCTTGGATTGGTGTTGGGCTATCAGGTCCAGGTATTTGGAATGCCGCTATTCTCTCGGTCGTAAGGTTCTCTATTGGTTCTAGTTCCAGCATTTGGAATGCTGGGGCTTCCGGGTTTAGCAGTGCCGGGATTCTATAAGACCGGGGCGTCGTCTGGGCAAGGGTGGACGGTCCTTCCCCCACAGTAATTGGTCTTCTGCCGGTCGTTTGTTGCCATTCCCAGTCCTTGCTTTCGGGAGACTCCGGAGGGCTCGGGTCGATTTCGGTACTGGGGGGACTCGGTCCTTCACTAAGAGGGCAAGGGGTCGATTTTCCCCATCATCTAGGGTGGTTGTTCGTGGATTTGATCTCGGTTTGATGATATAGGCAATGATCCACGTAACAGTGTGAGTAGTGCAGGGTGCTATGTTGGAGTTCTTCCAGTGGCGTACTTCGCATGGTACACTGGTCACCCCAATCGTTTCCTGCAGTAATTGAGCCGGAGCTTTCGAGGGGTACAGGGGCGTTGTTGGGGTACTCAGTATAGGAGAAAGGAGGGGAAGTCGGGGAGAACTCATGTATGGGTTCTATTGTGTTTGATTCTTGCTCGTATACCTTATTATCCGCGATGTCATCTGATTCCTGCGCAAAATCGTGGACATAGAGTGGATTCAAGTCTGATTCTCCTTCACAAATCTGGGAAAGGGCATCGGCTAAATAGTTTGTGCGTCCTGGTGCGTAGACTATTTTCGCGTCATATTTTCCCCAGGCACTTAGCCATCTCACTTGCTTTCTGCTTGGGTTTTTTGCTATTCATAAGTGTGTCAAGGGTTGGTGGTCGGTAACTATCCTAACGAAATTTCCCATTAGGATATTGTGGAACCGATTAAGCGCTGCTACTATCGCTTAGGCCTCTTTATCGGTAGTCCCATAGTTCATGTGAGCGTTGGTGAACTTTCTGCTGTGTAACATGGCTGGTTGTGCTGTCTCATAAGTGGGTCCCTGTCCCACCCCTGCTCCAACTCCTAAATCTGAGGCGTCCGTAACTAACCAAATTGGTTCCTCCCTTCATATGTATATTGGTCGCATAACTTGGTGATCCAGTATTCCCTTTCAGACCATTTCAAATGCGGCTTGGTGGGTCGTTATCCATACAAATGCGGTGTGTCACATTAGGTCGGTTAGCAGTGCCGTTCATGTAGCATGGTGTGGGAGAAACTGGGCCATGTAATTCACTATTCCAGGGAATCATTGTAGTTCCTCCTTATTTTTTGGTGTCTCCCATCCTGCAATGGAAGACATTTTTTGGGGGGAGGCATGAACTCCCTCGTTGTCCACTATGTGTCCTAATACTTCCAGCTTATCCACAAAAAGTACTGACTTCTTTTTGCTCGCAAAAAATTTTACTTTTCTGAGAAGATCACATACTTGGCGTATGTGTCCCTCGTGTTCTTCTGGTGTGTCTGAGAATATGAGAATATCATCAATGTATACCCATACAAAATGAAGTAAATATTGGCTTAGGAGGTCCTCCATTATTCGCATAAATGTTGCTGGTGCATTCATGTCTCCTTGGAGCATTACGTTGCTCACCAATCCTCCAAACGCGGTTCTGAATGAGTTGAACTTAACATTGTCCTTGTCCACGCGCGTTTGGAAGTATGCGTTGCTTAGGTCGATGTTACTGCGGAATTTTGCTCATCCTATTCGGTTAAGGATCTTCTGGTAATTTGGAATTGATGGACTATCTATGATCGTGTCATCATTTCTCACTTTCAGGTCCACTAGAGGGCAGATCCTTCCATCTGACTTTGGTTGTACAAACATAGGCGCCGCTCCAGGTACCTGTTGTCATACAATCACCCCACTTCGTAATTTCTCGTTTATCCAGTTCATGAGTTTTTCCTGGTAGGCTGCTGGGATCGAGTATGTTGGTTGGTTTCGTAGGTCGGTTGGATCCATTAGCCGAATGTGGTGGCTAATCTTACGCACTGGGAGTAGCGTTTCAGGGACTTTGTCCGGGAATGCATCCTTGTATTCTTCCAACCATGTTTTTGTGCTGGCGTCTGACACAGCAGCACAGAATTCCCCGCTTGTTGGTTTGCATAGCACACGTAGTTTGTCATCGGGAAATTCCACTGCTGTATCCCCACATCTGATAAGAGCATTATGTCTTTTCAGGAAAGGCATTCCAATCAGGGCGTCATACTTTGCCAAGTTCCCTACCAATATCTCCTGATTTGTCTATTTCTTTTTCTCGATTCCTATGGTCAGTCCACATTTCTTGTGGCTTGAAGAGCAGGATCCTTTCATAGCCATATTGACAGTTGTTGGTTGAGGTAGAGGCTCCGTTGGGATGCCATGGGTAGCGATAAAGATGGCGCTAACTGTGTCATAGCTGATGGTTCCCGTGTCGAATAATACCTTTACTGGGTGGCCTTCTATATGAATCGTTCCTTCAAGGGCATCACGGGGTTTGATTGCCAGCATTGGTTGCATTCGCAAGCTTTCCATTTCCACTGAGTTAATTTCCACTTCGTCATATTCGGTTGCTTCCATCTGGTTTGTGCTAGCCTCTCCCTTCGCGGCCTTTCCTTTTCCCTTTTTGGACTAGCAATCCTCTGCGTAGTGCCCCTTTTTCCCGCATTTGAAACATGTGTCTTCCTCGCGGCGTTTCTGCTTCTTGTCTTTCTTGTTCTTTGAATCCTTGCAGTATGGTTTTTCCTTTTTCGTATTATCACACGATGATGATCCTTTCCTGTTCCTTTGCTCCGGTACATGGGTCCAGTAAACTCCTGTTTCATATAGGATGGTGTCTTTCCGTTCGGCCCGCTTGACTCTCTTGTCAAAGGTATCACCCTCCTCCTCCATGGGTTCTACCTCCTGTCATAGCCTGGGATGCATTGCTTTATACGTTCGTTGTTGCAGCATATGCTGAGACACCGTCCCAGTAGGCAATCCTCCATAATACATTAAGAGATCTGTTGCGACCAAGGTTACTCTTTCGGTTTTGCCATTTCGTACTTGCTGGATATCCTGGAACCTTTTGTATGGTTCTTCCGTCTTTCGTGAGGATTGGAATCTCTCTCTCAAGTATTTTATCAGAGTTGTTCCTCGGATCCTTTTCCCACTTTCATAGTGGTTCATTGCTCGGTGCTATGCTTCCTCTGCCTTCCCAGTACAGGAGCTTCCATAGTATGCTCAGCTTCCTTCCTTAGTTTTGTCCACTCCGTGTAGGGCCAAGTATTGTGAGGTTGTTCTAACCCACCTATCAAATACTTTACGTTTTAAGTGGTCCTTTTTGCCCGAGAACAAGGGTGGCAGCGGAAGTTTGATTTTAGGCCCCGTTCGCCCGGCTCCTGGGCCAGGAGGTCCAGCAGATACACCTTCGGACATATCGTATTCTGACTCTTTGTCACTCGTGCTGTTGTCGCAGGAGCCTTCTGGAGAGTCGCTGGGGAATTCGTCTGGTAACTGCCTTACTACCGAGTGATGTGATGTTTCTTCGTTGTCTTCTTCCTTCTTAGGTGTCCCGACAGGTACACTGTCTTTCTTAGCTGCTTGCGCCCATACCTTACCTTGGCTGGGGCGGGGGGGAAATAGCCCTGGAAGGCTAGTTGCTGCCTTTTGCTAATAAGTCAGTCAACTCGCTAAAGGTCGCCTAGGCCAAGACTCGCGCTAGTTGTCGTTCCGCTGCATCGATCGAGAACCCGCTCTTTCGCCCTTTCGGTTTCTTCGGTTGCCATTTCTTGGTAAAGCCTTCTGGTGGGACCTGCTTCCCACTTTGAGTCTCCAGTGACTCAATGGTATCGTCTTGGTGGAGCCGAACTCCTCGTGGTTCTGCCTCCCCCCTATACTAGCTTCGTTTATTGGACTTTTCGTAGGTTGATCGGACCAGGGCCCTGCATCTTTCTTAACGACTTGCTGAGCTTAAAAAAATGTGACGGGTTTAGACCAGGCCCTAGTCACGCAGCGGTACAATAGCAGCAGATGGTGTGGTGGTCAACACGAAGCGAGCGCTGCCTGCTCAGGGAGGCTTCGAACAGGGTGTAATAGGAGATCAAAGAAGTAACCGTTCAACCAAGTATATTTAAGAATACTGTCTGTTGAAGTCTGCTGTTTCCATCGCGAAAATCAGCAGTCTTTAAATACAGCATATCGCTTATCTCCAGTATGAGTGATATTGTAAAACAAGGTGTATATCAACCGATAGGACACAAAACAATTCACGTATCAAACATTACCGTGAAACCAAACATAAAACCAGCTGTGCATCAACCGATACCATACGAAATATTACAAGCATCAAACAATACTGTGAAACTAAACATAAAACAACCTAGTGCCTGTACCAGTTACAAGTTGCTAAAGAGACAATGTTTTAATCTTTTTTTACTTTATTTGAGTTTACCTATAATATAACATACAGAATGAGGAATGATTTGAGTACTGATCCGCATCTCTAACTTCATCAACAGAAACAGCTATTCAACAACATCGAATATGGCTCCAGATCGTAAGCGCGGTAGGCCTCAAACTGATGCGCCCTCCGTATCTACTCTTTGAAGTCATGCCTGTTGGGCCTGACAGCCAGATGTATGCTTCTCAAATATTGTCTCTATTAGCTCTCCCCAGGTACTTGAATTAGAGCTAACATAGCTCTAGGAAGCGTCTCAAAGTACTCCAACTGAACGAAATGAATCACCAAATAGTCCGCAGGCTGTTCATTCAGGCACCTTGTATTCCTGGCAATGGAGAGCTCCCCAGCACATTGTGAATAATGTCGAAGCTCCACCGATCAACCTCCTGCCATCCCTCCCGTTTGGTTCCTCCTCGCTATCTAACAACGATCAGCAAGTAGCTCCTACACCCTACTCAGACACCACTGCACTGTCAAGTGCCAATTTACATTCCAAACTCTTTTTGCAAACAGTACTCCAATGGCCCTGCCAAGTTAGAAAATGCGAAGTTGCCTTGTCTGCAAGAGTACAGATATTACAAAAGGCTGTGAGAGATATCAAAAAGGTCCTTTTACCATGTGCATGTTCAAAGAAGCAACTACTCACCAATTTGTATTTTCAACTGCACTATAATGTGATCTCCCTTTTGCAGTTACAGTTATTGCATCTGAGACAGAGCCTTTCAAGGTCATGATTAGATCTTTTAAAGTTAAGAGCACCCTTAGCTAGGCAAGTAGCAGAAGGAGGCCAGTTGGGTTGGTGCATAATGTGGCAAATGATAAGAGATGTGGTATCGTGAGTAAAATACCGCTGAATTATACCAAGAAGACAAGGACAGCACCAGAAGGTCAATGTTATGTTGCATGTTGAGACTACTTTATTAGCTGTTCAGGAATATATTTCCAATCCTGGTCAAAGTAAGTCCTACCAACTGCCATACAATCCGTATATGGCTTATTTTACACTGTTCCAAAGATATGCGAATATTCAAAGATGGTTACTTAGATCAAATGACACAGATGATCAACCAGTCCTGGACGGAACCTGAGGACCTCCTTGTCAGCTGAACAGGTTGGAGAAATGTTCAAAACTTTCAGAAGGCAATCTCCGGTCGAACAGGCAGCTGATAGTTTGCCAAACTCAGCTTGTAGTAGAAAGAGTTCGCTAAAGGGGTTTAGTACGATAGTCCTGAGAGGCAAGATGTGATTGCCTATTGCAATCAGTTTTCTTACCGACTTTATACTCCCTTAATTCTCATTTGATGGCTTGCGATGAGGAACTTGAGTCAGAGCCAACACAGTAAGTCTTGAATAGGGGGAAGCAGGTAGTGATTGTGGTAATACATGATAAGTGTACTTTTAATGCCCATGATGGTCGAAGGTTTATATAGACTCATGAGAACCATACTCAAATTGGAAAGAAAGGTGTTGGCTAAGGTCTGCATGTTTCAGAGCTCCTAATGCCAATTGGTCAATGTGGTTGAGGAAGTGCTGGTAAGATTCTCAAGTCTAGCGGAGATATCTGGTGGGATCGGGTAAAGCTGCTAAACCAAATCAAAGACAATGCTATTCCTGCTTTTGAAGCTCAAGTCTCTAGCTACCAGGCATTATTCATGTTCCACAATTCCAAAAATCATTTCAATTATGCTGGCAATGCCCTTAGAGTTTCCAAGATAAACCTTAAAGATGGTAGAAAAGGTGTGAAGCCAATGAGAAGCACGTTTGTCTGTGATGCAGAGCATCCAAATCGCAGTTAGCCTCAATCGATGATTACTAATAATAGAGTACCCAAGGGCCTGAGAACAGTATTAACAGAATGGGGTTTACAGCCGAGCAGTGGCCCAAGATTTCGAACCCAATGTACTATTAAATCCTACGCAGGCAAGACTAAGCCAAACTCTTAATACCAAAAAGGTGGTATCTGTTCTGCTCGTGCTTTGCTTGCTTCTCAATGAGACTTCAAGGCACGAAAGGGAGGGTCACCAGAGGCCATCGAAGCTGCACAGCGTCATGATCTATTCTATCTACCATTTCAGTACGAGTTGAATTCTATTGAGTACCTCTGGCAAGGAGCCAAATGATATACCTGGACATACTGTGAGTATTGTTTTGCATCATACAAGCGATTGGTCCTCGAAGCCATGCCACAAATACGGAATCAAGCGATATAGAAGTATTGCAATCATGCGAAGCACATTATGGATGCTTATCAGACAGGTGCAATTATAGGTCAGAAATGTGTAAATCTATTGTTTCCACCAAGTATAAATCTCACAAACATGTCTCATAGACCTGATGTACTATAGAATTAATCAATTCTGTATTATTATTATATTATAAAAATATCGTGGCTTGAATATAGTAAAAATAACTATGAACTGTCCTGGAATTGAACCATGGTCAACCATTTTAATTTGTGGCTGACTGCCAAGCCATCCCCTGTTGCAAAATATTTACCTAACAGTATAGATGGCCTGGACTATATGAAACAAAACATAAAACATTCAAAGTATCAAACGATACCTTTGAAACATGACAAAGATCAAACAATACTGCACAATAAAACATAAAACATGCCAAGTATCAAGCGATACATACCTTTGAAATATAACAAGTATCAAAGAATGGTATATAACAAAAGATAAAACATAAGCTAGTCTCTGTACCGGTTACATCCCGACCCTATATCTTGCGCGCAGAGTGGAAAGGTGTGGAGGATAAAGGTTTTTGTCTTGCAAAGACCATAAACTTGTAGATAGGGAATAACAAGAAATGGTCCTGTGAAGAGCTAAGGTCCTATTCGGTTACGCGGGGCCCATTTCGGACCATTCCGCTGTGAAAGGGGTGGATGTATAGAAACGGTTGACAATTGGGCACCACCATTCACTAGGGCAAATGCTTGAAAAAAATTCACCTTTGGGCCTAATGAAAAAACTTTTACTAGTGATTTGAAACCTTTTTGAATTTACACTTTCTACACTCTAGCAACAACCTTCCAGAATTCACACCATACCACCACACTACCACTTCAAGCTTCAACCCCTGACTCTGTCCTCCTTCTCCTCCCCCCTGCTCTCTCTCCTGCTCCTTGCTATCTCTCCTGCTCCCAGCTGCAGCTTTTACTCCTCCTACTGGCTCCTACTGCTCCTTTCAGCTCCCTTCTGGCTCTCTCTACTCCTTTCAGCTCCCTTTCAACTCTTACATCTCGTCATGGCTCTGGCTCCTACCCCTCCTCTCGGCTTCCTGTCCTCCTCTCAGCTTCCTGTCCTCCTCTCCTCCTCACCACTCCCTCTCCTGTTCTTGGCTTCCTCCCTGGTCTCGCTCCTCCTCTCCACTCCCTGTAACCTCTCTCTCCTCCTCCTGGCTCCTACATCCCCTCTCTGCTACGATCCAGCTCTCGCCCCTCCTCCCAGCACTCCTCTGGCTCACTCCCCTCCTCCTGGCTCTGGCTTCAGCTCTGGGTTCTATCTCATGCTTCCACTCATAACCTCAATAGACAATAATAATAATAAGGTTGCGGCTTGAGCTCATTAGGATATTGATTCCTATTCTGCTTCTAGTGTTACGTTGAATAGTACACCCTCCACCCAGCAACCAGGTCTGGTACAGGCTACTTCCTTTATTGGAAATCCTAAACAATATTCACATATACAAATTATCTCAAGTGGAAGAATAGAAAATGCTACCGTTATCACTGATGATTCTGAAGTACCCTCTTCATTTACAAATAAGCTATCCAGAATGCGCAATGCCCATGGATGAGCTGTTGTAACAACCCAGCATACATGAGCTATAGCGGCCAGAACCTATACCCATACAGGTGGCCAGGAGGCGAACTGGTAGGAACCAGCAGGCAAGAGTGTACTGGACGTATGGAGACCCGATGGCCACGGCTCCGGGGTGAACAGAATCAGGTGGCCAGATACTAAGTTACCTGGGCACACCCGGAAGTGGTGTCAGCGTACTTAGAGACCTCTGAAGGGGAAGTTACTCAGTTAGGCGGAGTAACCGGACAAAGGTCAGAAGTGTCTATCTCTGGTGACGGGGTAGACAGGGTAACAGGGAAAAGTCATCTTGTCCACCGGACAAGGTTACCCTACCCTCAGGCTTAGGTTACCCTGCCATCAGGCTCAGGTTACACTATCCAAAGTCCTGAGTTACCCTACCTTGCAATACGAAGTCCCTCCGGTAGTTTGGGAAAAATAACTGCAATATTGGTCACACGCAGCCATGCATAGTACTGGAATCTACGGTTCTGGGGGATGCTATTGGGCTGGCTACTCAGCTCCGAAGAAGGTGCAAATTGGAGACATTATTTCTACCATACCGCTCGGGCACGGGCCTGAGGCCCGGACATCATGGCAAACAGTTGTGTAGTTGTACGCAGTCTAGCAAAGAGGAATCTTTGCTGACCTGCCAGCAACACCGTATACATCGCTGCCGTCGGGTTGACCATAACCTGTTCCCAGCATATATAAGAGGGCACAGGGTGGAAGGTAGAGTACCTCCTCCCAGTTGTTCAGAGTAAAGCGGACCAAAAGTGATGGAGTTAATGGGTGTTAAGCGTTGGGGTCCGAAAGCTAGTCCTGGTGGTGCTGGGGCGACTGGAAGAGTTTTACACCTACCAAGCCCAAAAGTGTTCCCAACGCCATAGGCTCTGAAAAGGAAGTGCAGAGACACTAAAAGCATGATTCCTACCACAGGTGCGGTAGATCCGAGGTAGTGGTGTTGGGTAGTGCCCATTCGATCACTCTAGAACTACTGTATCCCCCGGAAGACACCCGAAGTCCACAAGTCGTAAATAGTAGATAGATAAACCACTCACGGTAGCCTCTGGAGCCCAGTAGAGGTCAATGCATATACGAAGGGTGTCATAGATAGTCTAGTTCATCAGGTGTCTTCACTGTTAGTCACTAACAAGACACCGATATGAAGAGCTTTTCACTCCGGCGGGCAAAATAGGAATGCACCGCAGAAATGATAATTATATAAAGTGAACGCTGACTAGAGTGTGTCGACACATGCATGCCCAAGGGGGCTGCCACGAGACATGTCAGACCACCCTTAGCGGAGAAGAGTGTGCTCCAATACTGGGAGTAAACTGAATGGTGAGTTTCTGGTGTATGATAAAACTACCTCAAAGCCTATGCGAGAACTCTCCTACTCCAACAATCAATCCTCTGGAGATCTTAATTGAGTGTAGCATCGGGCTTAACGATATTAAGTTTTACCATTTGCTTTACTCTTACATTGTGTGACCATTCGGCGATAAGTTTGAAGTGGTTCAGCACGGTAGCACCCTTGGCATCCATCTTGCTAGGGGAGCCACCAAGACAGCTGTGAAGTGGTCATCCGAGATGACTACAGTTCTATTGTGACAGTTGGTCCATGCTATTAGAACTGGTAAAAGATCCAACAATGGTTTTAAAATCGAAGTTTGGCATACTATTGCACAAACAGTACCACTGGTTTCTGCAGTTCACATCATACTGACTGGAGAAAAGTGTCAAACAAAGCTAGAAACACTCATGAGAAAGTTGGCGATCTGGACAGACCTGCAGGAACTAAGTGCATTTGGATGTAATCTGGCTACTGGTGTTATAACAGGACCTGACAATGTATTGGAAACGGAAATTGAGAAGCATCTAGAGATTAGGGAATTCCGAGATTGACCAATGGCCAATGCACCCACCAGGCAAGAGGTATTTGAAGGTACTCAGGTGACTGGATGGCATGGGATATATTGGCAATTTGGAATACTCTTTTCTCCACCACTCGAATCTCTCCCCTCCCAGAACTCCACCATCGATTCTGGTTCTTATAGACATACATCTACAACCAGTCTTCCAAAGAAAAGAAAGTTATCAAAGGATGGTCCAAATCCTTTACTAGGACATGTACAAACTGGTCCTGACAACCCTGCCAATCGCCTAGGCAACACCATCGAGGGCATGATCTGTGAGCCTATTACACTACCTACAGTTACCTCCTCAATTCATCAAGCTATCGCCAGGCTTCGCAAAAACTATATAGATCACCTGGCTGGGCTATAAATAATATTCTTGTAGGCTTTGAGCTTTTAGAAAGTAATATTAAGGCTGATGTACTTCTGGCTTTGGATGGTGGAGAGGATGAGTCAAGTTGGTTGGGAAAACAAATTGCAAACTATTTAAATCAAATTATGTAGTAGTAGCTGATATTATATCTCTCTATTTTGATAATTTACATAGTCAAGCCATGTTTTTGTAGCTCTTTAATCTTTATCCATTGTCATTTCTCTAGTGTCCATGGTATGTCTATTATTTTGACTCTCGACACTGTCTGGATATATACCTTCTTTACTCCCCTGATCAGTTCCTATATGTGATGAATCCAACTTCTCGTAAAAATCATCGTCTGCTCCATTTGTACGATAACAAATAATGTTAAGTAAAGCGTATACGATGACCACCAGCCGTGATTAAATATTGGGATGATACCGCAGAGCTGTATCAAGAATACGGAAACAGCGACATAGTACACCAAAGGCCCATTAGATTACATTTTGCAACTAAGCATATAATAGATTAAAAAGCTCCTCCCTGGTCTTCGGTGTTGGCTCCGATTTTGACTGCTCCTGAGGCTGATATCGTACAGTACAACATGGCATCAGAAGTCCTTTTTTGCAGTCTATATCCAGCATCTGCCAGATAGATCATACCCTCCTTCCTGGGAGATCTATTAAGCGCCACTATTTCTAGTACCCTTGTACTATTTGCGGATCCCTCCCACCCAGGACACACATAGAAGAAGTACATATGGAGACTACAACTAGGAAGTACATTTTGCGATAATGTGCCCTTGCTCTTTCCATATACTGCATGCTGTGAGCTAGATATATGAGCTAAGTTATGCGTACCATCAATAGCTCCCTGAATGTCACCAAAATATGACATTTTTACTCCCTTATTTCTGATATGTACAGGAATATTCCTCAGTGGAGCATAGACAAAGGTCTCATAGAGTTGTAGAAGGGCTTGTAAAAGCTTATGCAAATAGCAGGTTGGTGGGTAAAAAATTAAATATCATATATGAATAGCTATTTAAAATAAAATAAAGAATTCTCTTACTATGAGATAGAGTCACCAGTATACTGAAACTGCTCCTATGCCTCTCTATTTAATGCCCCATAGCCAACAATCCACAAAAATACAACCAGTTGCTCTTCAATGCTTATATGACGAGAAGGTATAAGGAGACCACGATTGGTTATCCAATCTCAAAGAGCCAAGAAAGTGGTGATAGGCATGCGCATAATAGCCATCATGTAGTGGGGATATACTGGTAGGATTTCTTTGATATCTCGGTAACCAGTACAAACTGAGGTATGTATATATTCAGGAATGAGGAAGCAGTTGGCCTCAGTTGCTGCACTGATTGCAATTTGGCTTTGCAGATGAAGGATTGCAGTATACATCAGATTGTTATCTGCTTGAGTGCGCATTACTGAATTGTTCAAAATTGGAATTCAGATTGAAAATGTCTTCAAGATAATTTTGGAAATAAAATACCTATTCTACAGGGAAATATAAATTACATTAACAATATTATTACACTGTTTAGATATGATGTTTCTACATGGCAACCCTTTTATTAAGGCTATATCTGAAATTGAAGGTCAATGCCTTTTACCATTACCGAACAGCTGTTTGGTTTCCCCATTTTGAAATGAAAGAGAAATGGTCACTTATATGTAAAAGCGAAATGGGCCCAGCACAAGTGAACAGGGCCTAACTCATCTGCAAAAAATTAGCCTTTATATAGACCTCTTTCCACAACCCTAATGCTGCCCTGATCCTTAATTGAGATCAGGCGTGAAATCAATCATAATATCAACTGACCTAACTAGATCCATTGAGCAATAACATAAAACAATCCCATGACCTGTAACGGAGGTCCTGTGCAAAATGCACAAGCCACATGATCTACTAAGGAAGTCATGTACGAAACCTAAATGAGTCTGCCTTGCCAGTAAGCTCTACCAACAAGTCTTGACCCATGCCATAATATCAACCGTACATGAAGTGCAAATCACAAATCCAACATCAACAAGCCCATGACTTGCTAAAGAGGTCCTTTGCGAAATCATATCTTAACCCCCTGACCTCTAATGAGGTTATGTGTCAAACCTGTTCCTCGCCTCCATCACCAGGCTAGTACTTCTCTAGCCAGATCATCACAGTTGTTTCACAAAGGGTTTGTATAGCCCCATCTTGAGCCCGCTGTTTTGTGAGTTTGTCAATCGTAAAATCTTCTTCACCTCCTCTTAGTTTCTAAGGTTGCCTTCACTTGATTTGGGTTTCTTGAAGGACTTGCTTTCCACTTTATGTCCACAATGATTTCAGGGTGAATTGCTATTGGAGCCCTGACTGAGGTAGTGGACATACATGGTTCCTTGTAGGATTAAAGATGTGGAAAAGTGGGTTGTTTTGTCCACGAAACATAGCTGGCTCTCTAATACATAAGCAGAAGACACTATAAGAGGGTAAACCCTTATACTTGTTTGCGTATAGTAGTGCCTTGTACATGTATACCTCTACTTATACATTTTCGATGTATGACTTTATCCATATCTATGTCGCTGTGCTTTGCTACTTTCATACTCCGAACATAATAGTACTATACTGCAGGGATTATAATACTATGAAGCTGCACACTGCCTAGTTCTAGCACTTCCTACTGCCAGTTTCTCGGTAGACAATCATAGGCTCACCGGACCAGGTACATAGGTGTTTCGAATAGCTTGCTGAGATCAAGACAATGTAACATGTTCATACCCAGGTACTAGTCATGTATTGATGCAATAGTAGTGGATAGCCTTTTACTCTATGAAGAGAACATACTGTTTCTTAAAGAAGACATTAAAAGGGTGTAGTAGGAGATCAAAGAAGTAACCATTCACCCAAGTATATTAGATATACTCTTAGTCCAAGTCTGCTCTTTCTATTATAGAATCCAGTGATCATTAAATACAGCTATCACTTATAGCCAGTATGAGCAATTTCTTAAAACCTTCTCAGTGTCACTTGACAGTACACAAAACTATACCAGTATTAAGCTATACAGGGAAACAAAAGATAAAATATTGGGTAGGTAACAATTCCTACTAGTCAGCACTTCTCTCATCAGAGCAACAATACCTTAACCTCCCAGCCTCAAGAGTAGATTTCTTTCTCCGGGTCGGACAGCTGAGCACTCAAGGCTCCTATCGAACTACTTGTTCTGCACAGTATGTGCAAAGTGTAGTTACTTAGATGTAGAGTAAAGTAGTCAAGTTATAGGTAAGAAGATACAAGGATTATAGCAGGAAGAGTGTATCCTCCTAGGTCCTAGTGACCTCTTGTATACTTGGTCTTTATGCCAGCATGTATCCTGTGATCCATACCCATTACCCACCTGCCATAATCATATGGAGTAATTGCATCACATGCATGGGACCAATGACTTCTTAGCCAAGCCATGTGTGAAAGTCATTACATCATACAACTCATAACTGCAAGTTGTTCAAACATACAAACCAATTATAAGACACCAATGACTTATAACTATAAGTTGTATGATACCTCATAAGGCTAACTATCACATTTGTAAGACTCTAGGACTCCAACTGTAAGTCATAGTATGAAATTGTGACCAATGTGTCTTACTGGTAAGCCTTGCCAATCTGTAACCGGAGCACCCCTGGGAAGATGGATCCCAAGGTTGCGACCACACTGAACAACTTCACACTTATGGTGAAAGGTTCACACGGATGTAAGATTAAACTAAGTGGTAAAACTTAATATCGTTAAGCCTGACACTTCACTCAATTAAGGTCTTGAGAGGATTGATTGTTGGAGTAGGAGATTTCTCACATAGAGTTTCTGGTAGTTTTGTCTTATGCCAGCAACTCCCCTATCAGTTTACACCAACTATTCGAGCACACCCTTCTCTGCTGAGGGTGGTCTGACACGTCTTCTGACAACGGCATTGGGCAAGCATGTGTCGACACACCCTAGTCACTGTTCACCTTATGTGGTTATCGTTTCCGCGGTGCGTTGCCATTCTCCCCACAGGAGTGAAAACCTCTTCGCATCGGTATCTTGCCAGTGGCTTTCGGTCATGGCACCTGATAAACTGGACTATCTACGACACCCTTCCGACATGCATTGATCTCTACTTGACCACGGAAGCTACCATAAGCACTTTGTCTATCTAGTATTTGTGGTTCTCAGGCTTCCAGTGTCTTGCGCGGGATACGGTAATCCGGGGGTGATCCAATGGGCGCTACACATGACCACTACCGCGGACCTATCTTACCTGTGGTAGGCATTATGCTTTTAGTGTCTCTGCACTTCCCTTTCAGTGCCTATAGGGTGGGGGACACTTTCGGGCTTGGTAGGTGTAAAACCCTACCGCTTGCCCCAGCACCACCCGGGACCACCTTCGTGACCACCATGGTTAACACCTGTTAACTCCATCACCTTTGGTCTATTGTACTCCAAACATCCTGGAGGAGGTACTCTACCCTCCACTCAATGCTCCATTGGATATCATGGGAACATCTTGCGGTTGTCCAGACAGCAGCAACGTATGCGGTGCTGCAAGCCGGCCCCCAAAGATCCTGCTTTGCTAGACTGCACACGACTACGCAACCATTTCCCCATGACGTCAGGGCCTCAGGACTGGGCCGAAGGGGTATGATAGAAATAACATCTGCAATTTACACCTTCTTCGGTGCTGCATAGCACGCGGAATGGGACTTCCTGGAATCCTGGATTCCAATAGTATGCAAGACTTCGTATGACAAACCTTAGGGTGAATTTTCCCAAACTCCACAAGGGTCTTTGGATTGAAAGGTAGGATAACTCGGGCCCTTGTACAGGGCAACCTGATCCTGAGGGTAGGCTAACCTTGTCCACGGGACAAGATAACTTTTCCCTGTTACCCTGTCTATCCTGTTGCTGAAGATAGTCACTTCTGACCTTTCTCCAGTTACCCGGCCTAGCTGAGTAACTGCCCCTTTAGCGGTTCGTAAGTACACTGACACCACTCCCAGGTGTACCCAGGTGCCTAAGTACCTGGCCAGCTAATTCTGTTCATCTTGGCGGCCGTGCCATCGGGTCTCCGTAGGTCAAGTGCTTACTTGCCTGCCAGTTCCTACCAGTTCGCCTCCGTACTAGCTATATGGGTCTAGGTTCCAGCTGCTATAGCTCGTGTCTGCTAGGTCATTACCTCACTCACCTATTCTGTGCGGTCCATCCAGTACCGTTAGTCTTGTCTTCTATTTTCCCAACTCGATTCCCCTAAAACCCTATGGTCCTTGGCTTACACGGATACCTTTCCTGGAAATCCAGAATGGCCTGTAAGCCTGTCCCTTCTAGCATCTCAAAGGGCTCCCATGAGTTCTCCCCAGCTCCATAGTCTTCCCATGCAACCAGGTACTGGACAAAGTACAACGGGAACTTCACGTTTGCTTCCACATACCATTGACTGTCCACAATAGCTTCGATAACGTAACTGCGCTCATTGTCTACCAATTCCAGGGTAGGGACCTGCTTCACCCTACCTGATCCCGGATCTTGATGGTATGGTTGGAGCAATGTGACATTGAAAACTGCATGGATGCTCCATGTGGTTCGCAGTTGTAGTTTGTAGGCTCGGTTATCCACCAGATGTTTGTCCACGACGGGTCCCATCATCCAGTGGTCTAGCTTCTCCATTGGACAATTCATGCAGATGTTCATTTGGTTTGAGATCACCTGCTCCGCTTGCTTTGCCAGCCCCGTGGCCAGATCCTCCAAGGTAACACAACCCAGCAATGGCAACCTTTTCTGGTCGCGGTGTTTCCGTTGTCTTTCCTGTGCCCGTTGAATTGTTTCTTGCATCTCTTGCCAGCCTCCTTCCGAAGCCTTAACCAGAGCGAACTGCTAGGGTGTATCCCTTGATTACCAGACACTAGCTCAGACCGCTTTGTCCCTATGTTAAACTCATAATTGATCCCCAACGATGACAACCTGGTGGATTCTGATGTCGGGTTGTTGTATGCTTACTCCACCATGGGTAGTAGCGAAACCCAATCATCCTGTTGGTAGTAACAGCAACTATGCAAGTACTGTTCAGGTGTCTGAATAACCCCCTCAGTTTGCCCATTAGTCTCAGGGTGGAATGCAGTCGAAATGTTCAGTTTGACTTGCAACAAGGTCATCAGACCTATCCAGAACTTGGATGTGAATCCGCTATCTCAGTCGCAGATGATTGGCTCTGGGAGTCCATAAAGGCGCCAAACTTCCTTCAGGAATATCAAGGCAAGCTCCTTGATCACTACCTTAGTGGTCAGGGGTATAAAGTGTCCATCTTCGAGAATCTGTCTACAATGACCCAGATTTTGGTATACCCTTCTGACTCTGGCAGCGCTACAATGAAGTCCATTGAAATCGCTGTCCAAGGCCGCTTAGGAACATCAAAGGTTCCGGCAGACCAAAGTTCTTGTACCTGATGGGCTTATTCCTTTGGCATGTATCATATGGTCTCACGTAGTCTGTGATGTGCTCGTCCATCTTAGGCCAATAGAAGTTAGCCCTAAGCCTGCCAACAGTTTTGTAAGTTCTGAAGTGTCTTGCGATTCCGGAGTCATGTTCAGCCCTCATGATTATCTGCTGCAGATTCTAACCCTTCAAAACATACCACCTGTTCTTGTACCGGAGGAAGGCCTTTTCCGTCATGAAATGTCGGTCGACCTCTTGGTCACCGGCAGTCGTTGTTTTCAGGATTCTTAACTGTTCCTGGTTCTCTGTTATCGCTACCCGCAGTTGATCCAAAACGGAAAACTGTAGCCAAAACCCTTGGCATACCTGCAACACCTGTGGTCACAAGATGTCCGATTCCTGGCTCCCAACCTACTGGCTGAGGCAAAAAAATGACTTTGGCGGAAAATCCCTCCCCCCTTCAGGGCGCTAGTCCCTACACCCTGACAAAGGATCTGCCTTCTTATTCAAGCAGCCTTCTCAGTAAACCACCCTGAAGTTAAGCAGTTCTGGGAACTCAGCTCAGCGGTGCTGCCTGTGGTTAAGGACTTTGGCACTATTAATGGACACCAAATTCTTATAATCCATATACCTCAACAACCGGTCTGTTACCGAGGGCTGCAGAGGATCCTGTTCCTTGAATGCCGGCACAAGGGCAGTTATTCCCTTCTTATTAACGTTATAATTAATCTCCTCTAGTGGAAACTTCCAACTATGATAGGCCACTGGATGCCATCTCTCATCGTTACAGTGCTGGGAGAGGTGCGCTGCTAGTGCAAAGTCACTAGCGTCGGTTTCCAACCTGGTTGGCCGTTCAGGGTCCAAATGTGCTAGGATGAGTGGGGACGTAAATGCCTTCTTCAAATGGTTGAAGGCCTGCATACAAGCAGGTGCCCATTCCCATCAGACATGCTTCTTTGTCAAGTCCATTAGAGGTTTCACTATCTTGCTGAAACCCTCTATGAATCAATGATACAAGTTGGCAAATCGAATAAAGCTGTGACCATTAGTGACACTAGTCGTAGGTGCTGAATTCCTGATTGTTTCCACCTTCTCCGACAACAGAGAGATCCCTATATCAGAGATCATGTTTCCATGGAATTCCACTTCATGCTAGTGCAAACTAGACTTCTTTATGCTTATGCATAGTCTGGCTTTCCACAATTTCTTGATCACAGGTCCCACTATCACGATATTCTCTTCTATTGTTTCAGGGTAGATCCGGATGTCATCCATGTACGCAATGACCTCTTCATCCATGGGGTCCTGGAAGACCTCAATTATCATGCTCTGGAAAGCTGCCGGGGCAGTACATAACCCAAAAGGCATGACAGTGTATCTATGCAGTCCGTATAGGCACTGGAAGGCCGTCTTCCATTCCTCACCTTCTGTCATCCTCAGAAACTAGTAGCTGTTCTTCACGTCCAACTTGGTGAACACACCTACTTTTCCTAACCTATCTCGCAGTTCATTCATCAACAGTATAGGATACTTACTGTTAACCGTGATTTTGTTCACCCCGCAGGCATCTATTACCAGTCTTAATGTACCATCCAGTTTTGGCATAAAGTGAATGGGCACTGCTGCCAAGGAACTGGACTGCTGTAGCTTTCCTGTTCTTAGCATTTCGTTGAGATATTCCCGGAGTGACTTTAGCTCCTTTTCCAATAATAGATGGATAGTCCCAAACGGAGGTTGAGTTCCGGGTTGCAACTCGATCGTGTCATCATACTTGGAGTGCTCCGGCAGCGCCTCAATCCGTTCTTGAGTGAAGATATCCCCTCAGTCCTTATACTTGGGGAGTAGCTGGACCGTAATGTCGCCATCTTTCTCATCCGAGCATTGCACAATTCCCAGTAGGTACACATTACTAGTGTCTGTAGCTAGTAACCCTTCATTGGTCATGAACACTAACTGCTCCTGCCCTGCCAGGGAGTTAGCCTTGCAGAAATCTGAGCCCCAGGTTAGTGATCCTGTCTTCCAATCTATGTCAGGGTTATGGTCCTTGAACCAAGAAATCCGTTGGTACCCATCCACCTTGGTGTCGGGCATATCTGCGACTTCAAAGCACATCCCATTACAGTGGTCGCCTATTTTCAACTCCCCTGCTTTGGTATAGTGCTGACCTGACCCGGGAATGTGATTGCCGCTTGCATCACTTATCGGTACGTGTACCTTTCATCATACACAAGCTGCATGAGTCTGCTTGACCTATCGGCTACTAAGCACCGGCCTAGTAGCTCCACCATTGAGTAGCAGGAGCGATTCCACGCTTACCTGTCTAGCTCCAATCTTCCAGTCTAACTTTACCCGCAACTGGATAGACTTGGTATGACGAGGCAGATGGTTACTCTTCCACCTCTGACCTTGTCTCAGGGACTTGATTATCTTGGCTTACTCATGTTGATCCCGTGCCTTTCGATACAAGTGTGGGCACAACAGGTCCGTAAACATTGAGTGGATTGGGATTAGTTTTACCAATGGCTAGGGTGTTTACTATCATGCCAGCATGATTTCGGGTACTATACCCTCCTCAGGTAAACTTAGAAATAACACTGTTTATTTGATCATGTCCAGCCTGAACCAATTCCACTTGTACTAAATATAACAATTTTCCCCAAGGTGTGTAGAAGTCCACTGTTAGACCAGTTCCAAGTGAAGCATCCTTGCTTCCCTAATGTCCAGTGCCTCCTCCGGCAAGACCCCACTCAGACTCAATCGAGATAATGTCCTATGACTTGCCCATCCAGCTAAGGAAATCCTGCAAGAAATGCATATAACTAGAACAAAGGAAATAACCAGAACCCAACAAAGGAGAGATAGCCCAGTCTACCGCACATGGCCCACAACATCTATCTGCCCACACCACCTGGGTGTAGTCAGTATTATGGTCATGCATGCAGTAGAGCTGAACTTACCCATCCCAGAACCCACCTCCAGGATTCCTTTCCTCCATCCCTCATGGGTCTATGGATACGGGTTAGTAAGGGTTTAACTCAAGCAGAATGGGTTCTTACCTATTCTGACCCATCAGTATCAACCTCCATAATCTGTGGTGATGCCTGTCGGACTTCAAGTATCTTTGACGAGAAAGCTGGAGGTGGCACTTCGATGTGCTGCAGCCACTTGTATGTACCCGAGGGCTCCCTTACCGGGACTGACCTTTTCTACCAATGAACCTGTTTGGATGAACTAATGACCGGGGATACTGCAATACACTTTCTCCAGAAGTGACCCACTTGTCTACATTTGGTGCACTGGTTGTGCTTTCTCCGACGTTCGGTCAAAGTCCTCCGGATTTCCTTATCTGCTATTGTGTACTTAGAAGTCCACCGCTTTGCCTGTTTCCCCACATTGAAATTAGCAGCTTTGGCAGTCCTCTGTTTCTGTCTGCCCAGACCTTTTTGCTTCTTCTTAAACATTCGTGAAGTTGATGACCTATCATCCTTCATTTCTATTGGCTGGGACCGTTGGACACGGTGGATAACACAGTTACTAAACCGGGTGTTGTCTTCCAGCGTATGTCCAACTTTCCCTAGAAGATCAAGGTCATCCTTCAAGTCGGTGGAATGCGGCTCCTTAAGTGCCCACGCATTCCGAACCTCACGGGTAATACCGGACCATAACTTATCTTACACTTGCACTGGGTCTGTATAGCTAAGCTTGTAGGTGAAGTCAATTATATTGTCCAGGTACTTATCGATGTGATGTGGCTTCATCACTGGGTCTCGCCACTCAAGAAGGGATCGGTCCCATTCCGCTTGGTCACCGCCGAAACTTCATTCTAGCCGTTCCCAGAATCCTTTCCACGTTCCCAATGGGTTACCGCCATTAACCGGAACCGCAGTGCACTTGGCTGCCTCCTTATTGATGTGCGAGTGTAGCCAGAGATACCATGTTCAGGTATTGTCTTCTAAAAGGGGTATCAGTGGGTTTGCCTTGATCATATCGGTCCAACTGCATCTGACAAAGTACTCGAACTTAACCTCCACTAATGTCCGGAAACTTGCAAGCACTGTGACCTTTCCCTTGAACGCTGGAAGGCCACTCAGCTTTTCCTGCTTGTTCTGCCGCTGTCAGGAGGATGCCCATGAGGTTGATCTGCTCCAGAATTCTCAGTGTAGCCTCTTAGCATGGCACTCCCACTGTAATTTCTTCTGATCGCTGGCATGCTGCTTGCCAGAGCCGAGGATGGAGGTCAAATCAGGGAGAGAATCAGCATCATTGTTATCTGAACTGTCACAGTTAGAGTCCCCTAGATCTCTGCCTGCTCCCCCTCTACCACTACCAGGTGGCACGTTTCCATCTCCACTACTGCCAGCCTATCCACCTGGAGTTTCCCATTTTCCATCGTACCTATCAAACCATTCCTCTTGGCCATCCTGATTCCCATCCTTGAGCGGGTTAGCCTCTGATGGTACTGAAGCCAGTGGTGGAACAGGGCATCGCCCACCCTCAGAAGTTCGGTTAGGGGCCACCTGAGTTATCCGCAGGAAGGCTTGAAGCTCTGGGCATCTCCAGGGTTGCACTGGGGGGCCAATGTGCCTCCATGACCCACACTACCCACATGTTGGTCATCCATCTCATCCCTTCCGCCTTCTCCTGTACCTTACCGGGTTCCATTGTTCCCACCTGCACACATGTGTGCGGTAAGGAATCCACCCCATATGGGTCTCTTCCGATTTGCAGCCCCCGCGACAGAACTCATCTGGGCTGTCCGACTCGCCGCTTGTGATAGTGGGGAGCAGGGAGGGAATGGTTGGTTTCGCAGGGGTAGAGGAAATCGTAGGTGCCCAAGGAATAGAGTAAGCTGGTGTCCCAGGTTGCGGGATCGGAGTCCCCTGTAATAGAACCCGAGGTGCGGGCTCTTCCTGGTGCCTTACCTGTTCAAAATATCCAGGTAATGCCACGCGCATTGGCCGGAACCCTGGGGTAGCCAATACTGCTGGTGGGATGGCTGCGGCAGGAAACGTAGCAGGGGCGGGCAACCCAACCAGTAGCGGTATGGGTCATGGGGTGGCGATGGGAGGTACAGGAGTTGCAACTAAAGATGTTGCGGGGGAAATAATAGGGGCAGGGGTCGGACGAGGAGTAGGGTTAGGTGTATCAGGTACCATGATACCCTTTGGCTTCAATCTTGTTTTCTTGACATGACGCCTATCAGTTGGTCCAATCCCCAGACTTCCGGAACAACCGCGGGTGATTGAGGAGGTGATGGACAGGGAGCCTGTTGATGCTCTGGTGAAGGAAGTGGTATAGCTGTAGCCTCCTCCCTTAAGACTTTCCTGTATTCGTATACCCACTAGGCTTAGGTACGTCCTCCATTGCTCATCTGAGGCTCTCATGGCCAATTCCATCCCGAAATTCTGGCCCTTCTTATGGCCGAGTGGAAGTGGAGGTGCCACCTCTATCATTAGTACATCATCCTTAGTATCAATGCTATACCCTCCGGCAAAGGACCCTTCCAATGGTGTCATTCAATCCTTTAATGCCTTTGCGTCCTTCAGCAAGCATAGGTATGCCACCTGGTGACCTTTCATCCATTCCACTGCTGCTGTGGTAATCGGTTTCCGGAACACCTGCTGCTCCTAGTTGTTTCCGTTTCTCATTTCTCGCTTGGCTCCCACGAGTGACTTGGATACCTCACGGACGATGTAAGGTTCCACAAACTCATTTGAGAAATGGCTAAACTGGACACTTTCCGGCGGGGGAGGGCCCATGTTGTGGACAAGGGCAGAATCTTGAAAGAACGCAAGCGCCGCAGTGTGAGAGTCTGTAATGATAAGATCAACACATTAATCAGGTAACTGAATAGGGGCAGCCTCTAAGAGTAACTGGTGGCTGTCCAATTCAATACCGTGAACATCAGCAAAAACTGACGCACAAAACGTGTTGGCGGCGTTCCCAGCGATGTCAAGGTCTGAATCCGAGTTGGCTTCCATCCTGGGTCGAAGTTCGGTAATAGCCATTGTGCTTTCCACCCCGGGTTACTTGTTCTAGACAAGGTTAGCACTTTTTACTGTAGGTCAGTGCCGAAGGTCAGGAAACAATTAATCGGCAGAGGAGTTAAGCGAGGAGGTTACTTAACGATATACTATAACAGGGGCACCCCTAGCAGGATGGATCCCAAGATTGTGACCGTACCGCAGAACTTCAAACTTATCGCCAAAAGTTCACCCAGATGTGAGAGTAAAGTAAACAGTAAAACTTAATATCGTTATGCCAGACGCTTCACTCAATTAAGGTCTCGAGAGGATTGATTGTTGGAGTAGGAGAGTTCTCACATAGCCTTTCAGGTGGTTTTATCTTCCGCCAGTAACTCCCCTATCCGTTTACTCCAACCATTCGAGCACACCCTTCGCTGCTAAGGGTGGTCCAACACGTCTCCTGGTACACCCTTTGGGCATGCTTGTGTCGACACACTCTAGTTATCGTACACCTTATAGGGTTATCATTTCTGCCATTCATTTCCATCTTCCCTGCCTGAGTGAAAACCTCTTCACATCGTAGTATTGCGAGTGGCTAACAGTCAAGGCACCTGATGAACTGGACTATCTACGACACCCTTCCCATATGCATTGATCTCTACTTGACCCTGGAAGCTACTGTGAGTGGTTTATCTATCTAATATTTACAGTTTTCGGGCTTCTGGTGTCTGCTGCAGGATATGGTAGTCCGCGCGTGATCCAATGGGCTCTACCAATGACCTTTACCTCGGATCTACCTTACCTGGTGTAGGAGTCATGCCTTTAGTCTCTCTACACTTCCCTTTCCGAGCCTATAGTGTTGGGAACACTTACGGGCTTGGTAGGTGTAAACCTCTTCCACTTACCCCAGCACCACCCAGGACTACCTTCCGGACCCCCACGGTTAACATCTGTTAACTCCGCCAGCTTTGGTCCGCTTTACTCCAAACAACTTGGAGGAGGTACTCCACCTTCCACCCTATGCCCCCTTATATATCCTGCGAACCTCGTACGGTCAACTGGACGGCAGCGACGTATACGGTATTGCATGCAGGGCTGCAACGATTCATCTTGCCTAGACTGTACACAACCATGCAACCATTTGCCCATGACGTCCGGGGCTCAAGGCGGGGCTGGAGGGGTATGATAGGAACAATGTCTTAAATTTACAGATTCTTCGGCGCTGCGTAGCACACCCAAGAGCATCTCGCAAAACCCAGATTCCAGTATCATGCGCGGCTTCACGTAACAAACATTCCGGTCAATTTTCCCGAACTCCCCACTGGACTTCGTATTTAAAGATAGGGTAACTCAGCACTTTGGGCAGGGTAACCTAAGCCCCATGGCAGGGTAACCTGATCTTGCGGGTAAGATAACCTTGTCCGGTGAACGAGATCACTTTTCCCTGTTACCCTGTCTAATCCGTTGCCGGAGATAGACACTTCTGCCCTTTCTCCAGTTACCCAGCCTAGCTGAGTAACTGCCTCTTCAGAGGTCACTAAGTATGCTGACACCACTCCTGGGTGTACCCAGGTACCTATGTACCCACCCAGCCAATTCTGTTCATCTCGGACCCTGGGCCATCGGGTCTCTGCAGGTCAAGTACTTACTTGCCCTCCAGTTCCTACCAGTTCCACCCCCATGCTACCCGTATGGGTGTAGGTTCCGGCTGCCATAGCTCATGTATGCTGGGTCATTACACAACCTGCCTTGCCAGTTAGACTAACCCAGTTCCTCCAACCATCTATTCCGAGTCTTCTGTGACACAACCAATCTTTTACCCCTATCACCATTTGTGACAATGTGTATCAAAGACTAGCATATAAAATATGACAAGTATTAAACAATACTGTGTAACTACAAATTCCTAGCCCAGTACCTGTACAAGTTAAATAGTGGAATATAAGTGAAAAAGAATAGATATAGAAAAACTGGAAGGGAAGGTAAAATTAATGAAATGCCAGGTAATAGGAGCAGCTCTGTTACAAAAAGAAGAACATCTTTGTAACGGGGGCACCCCTAGGAAGATGGATCCCAAGGTTGCGACCGCACCAAACAACTGCAAACTTATTGCCAAAAGTTCACACAGATGTAAGAGTAAAGTAGACGGTAAAACTTAATATCGTTAAGCCTGACGCTTCACTCAATTAAGGTCTCGAGAGGATTGATTGTTGGAGTAGGAGAGTTCTCGCATAGACTTTCAGGTAGTTTTATCTTATGCCAGAAACTCCCCCATCAGTTTACTCCAACTATTCGAGCACACCCTTCTCCGCTAAGGGCGGTCCGACACGTCTCCTGACACCCCCTTCGGGCATGTATGTGTCGACCCGCTCTAGTCGGCGTTCACCATATGTGCATATCGTTTCTGCGGCGCATTTCCATTCTGCCCGCCGGAGTGAAAACCTCTGCGCATCGGGGACTTGCCAGTGGCTAACTGTCAAGACCCCTTGCTGAACTAGACTATCTATGACACCCTTCCCATGCGCGTTGATTTCTTCTTGACGCCGGAAGCTACCGTGAGCGGTTTATCTATCTACTATTTACGAGTCTCGGGCTTCCGGTGTCTTCCGCAGGGTACGGTGGTCCAGGAGTGATCCAATGGGCGCTACCCATGACCACTACCTCGGATACACCTTACCTGCGGTAGGAATCATGCTTTTAGTGTCTCTGCACTTCCCTCTCAGAGCCTATGGCGTTGGGGACATCCTTGGGCGTGGTAGGTGCAAAACGTTCCCAGTCGTCCCGGCACCACCCGGGACTACCTTCGGGACCCCCACGGTTAACTCCCGTTAACTCCGTCAGTTTTGGTCCGTTTTACTCCGAACAACTTGGAGGAGGTACTCCACCTTCCACCCTATGCCCCCTTATATATCCTGCGAACAGCTTACGGTCGACCGGACGGCAGCAATGTATACGGTGTTGCAAGCGGGTCTCCAAAGATCCTCCTTTGCTAGACTGCACACAACTACGCAACCGTTTGCCCATGACGTCCGGGCCTCAAGGCGGGGCCGGAGGGGCATGATAGGAATAATGTCTTCAATTTACAGCTTCTTCGTAGCTGCGTAGCTCGCCCAATAGCATCTCCCGGAACCCCAGATTCCAGTATTATGCATGGTTTCGTGTGACAAACATTCCAGTCATTTTTCCCAAACTCCCCGAGGGACTTCGTATTGGCAGGTAGGGTAACTCAGGCCCTTGAACAGGGTAATCCAAGCCTCAAGGCAGGGTAACCCTGTTCTGAGGGTAGGGTAATCTTGTCCGGTGGACAAGTGGATTTTCTCCTGTTACCCTATCTATCCCACTTCCGGGGATAGACACACTCGGCCTTTCTCTAGTTACCCAGCCTAGCTGTGTATTGGCCCTTCATAGGTCCCTAAGTACGCTGACACCAACCTTGGGCGTAGCCATGTACCTAAATACTTGTGTCCACTAAGTCTGCTCATCTCGGAGCCCGGGCCATCGGGTCTCCGTAGGTCAAGTACTCACTTGCCTGCCGGTTCCTACCAGTTCGCCTCCGAGCTACCTGTATGGGTGTAGGTTCCGGCTGCCATAGCTCATGTATGCTGGGTCGTTACATTCTTGCAAAACAGATCTTGGAGGGCGAACAGAAAATCAAGAATCTTGAAAAGTGCCTAGAGGATATGGTACATAGCATATATGCTACAAGACCTTTCATGCTGGATTGTGCTTTGGATAAAGAAACACGGAGTTGTACTAACATTCAAGGAGGCAGAGAGGGAGTAGTAGCATGTATAGCTCCTGCTTACAGGGAAGAGTCTGTGGACCTGATGCACAGTGTACTGCAGGCATCTCTGAAGGATATTAATTCTTTTGGGGTGATCAGATTGTGGATTGTTTGTATTGAAGAAAGTGAGAAAAACAAACTTTGTTGCCTTGGGAGAAAATAAGCTCAGGGAGGGGGTTCAGTTGATGCCAAGGATGCCAAGAAATGCCGTGCCTCGCTGAGGGTACCGTCTCGCTGCCCCCTCACACGGTCTATGGTCTGAAGTTTGCCCCTCTGCGAATTTGTGACAATTGCTTATTAATCTGGGTCTAAGACACTGACAGGGTCTGTCTTCACGGCACTATTAAAAAAGCCAGTACTGCTCAGATTTCCTAAGCAACGGCCACCGTGAAAACAGTAGTACGTTTTCCTCGACCTTATTCTCCAAAATCCTCCACCGTTGCTTACTCATTATTTTCAGATCAGAATTGGACGGCTGTACGGAACTACCCGCTATTACGAACAGAAGAGACCTAATACCTGGGGTTCGTTATAGCGGATGCGACTTCACTTGTATGATACCTTTCACCCACTACGAAGAGCAATGGGGTGAGCGGAGGAATAATTTAGGGTTTTCACGGCCTTTGATGCCGCCTACAGCAACGCAATTAGGGAAGGTGCGCCGAATGAGAAATAAGGGGAAAAAGTTAGCTCCAAGAAGCATGAGCATAGGCTGGGGAGTGAATGCCCATACGGCGATCAAGTGAGCACCATGCTTTTGCATATCTCCTGTAGTAACCGGGATGAATTCCCTCCCCTGTCAGTCTTCTTCCCCAAACCATAGTATAACAAATGGTCTTAGGAAAGTAAAAGGTATGAAGGTGTATGTTTTTCTCTTTCCATTTTACTCCGGGGAAATGGAGGGAGGGCAGAGTCCAGTATTCAAGGTATTCAGTTTGCCTCAGAAGAGAGGGTTCTTATCCGTTTATACTCTGGAGAGAGCTGGAAAATAGAGCATCCGGGAATGCTGTATCCCCTGACCGTGGGCGCCACCCCTCATACTGAAAAGGCTCAAGTGCGTGATCTTCCCATACTCCTACCACCCCTACGTATAGGGGTGGCGCAGCCTAGAGTATACTTGATCGTAGAGTTGTGGATATGGAATATGGGTTTGAACGGAGAGAAAGACTGACAAGGGAGTGCACTACGTACCATAATGGTTGTTTTTCACAAGCAGTACCGGTAGGGAACTGAGTGGCAGCAGGAGAAGGAAAGGTTGTAGCTATGGAGCGAGACGGCGAGGAAGTGAAAAGCCGGTTGCAAAAATACTACTCACGGGGGTGTGCGGAGTGATGGGGCATGCATGGAGGAAGGGAGACATGAGTGGCGATAAATGGAAGGATTGAACTGCCTTGGTTATGTTTTGTATATATCCCGTGACGGTAGTTTAGCCCCGGGAAGAAATAAGAACAACGACAGAAGTGAGACGAACAACTTACCGGTGACGAAGTTTCCGACCGTACCTTTCTCACACAATGCCAAAGTCCAGAGTTATTCCTCCCTCTGCACCACTAGGTTATTCGCCAGCAACCCCGCCGTTAACTTTCCCCTCAAGGAATTGCAGGCGAGGTGGCCTATAGGAAGGAAAACGAGGAAGGCGGGAGGGAGGCAAGAAGCTCTGGAGTCTAATTTGACGTAAGGGGCGTAGGATATGATGCGACATTAGCCCCCGTAGTATCGCACGGCATCACACCCGACACAGCTTCTCCAATGCCTTGCCCCATCGCGCACGGATACGGACGGGCACTGGTGCAGATTTTTAGCTCTGCTCCAAGCCATGGGGGCGGCCGGTCCTCCATCTACAAGTACAGTACTCTACTCGACGCTATTTTATCTCTTCGGAATGGGAAACGAACGCTGAACCGTTTCACTTGTGGTATAATTTATGGCTTCAGCGCGCCAGATTTTTGGGGGACTACCGTCATTTGGGCCAGGGACACATAACTCATGTTCCGGAGACTTTCGAAGACGTCCAGTACAAGTACTCCTTGCGCCGGACTGGGCGAAGGGCAAGGACGGGCGCTGTCCGACAGCCGTCGGACCCCATTACAAGGCATGGTCTACCGGTACGGTGAGGAAACAGAACATTTGGGTCCGAATTTAGGATGGGCCTCAGATATGCACGGACAATTTGCCACACAAATTTTTGATCCCTATGTTCGTGTCCATTATGTTATGCCTAGGACCCGAAGATGCACCGGTGCTCGAATACCAGTACCAGTGCTAGCACAGTGCTCGAGTGCCGGTATATTTTCCCCTCCTTTTTTCCGAACCCCCGCCTTTCGGGTACCTCTTTCCTGCTACAAGTCAAGCTTTCCCTGCACAAGCCTAGAGCTACCGGGGGACGTATGATAGGAGGACGATAGGACGTCGTGGACGGTTCTGGAAGGGGCGGGAATATGGTGGATTGTTTTGGAGCTTTAGTGATGTATGGAGAAGGTCCCCCAGATATGTCTCTACTTCGTTATCACGGGAGTGTATGGAGGAGTGGGGTACCGTACACGGCACATGGGGGAAGGGAGGCACGGCACTTGTATGTATGGCGGCCCATGGAAGGATTGGAGTGCGTCGATTCTGTTTTACATATACCCCTTGTCTTTAGCATTAATCTAGCTCACATGGCGGGAAGAGAGACGAACCAGATGGAGAAGTTTCTGTTTCTGACCACCCCTTTTTCGCATAACACCAAGTCTAGAGCTATTCTTCCTGCCGTGCCGCTGCACTGTTTGTCGCCTCGCGGCGGCCTCTCTCTTTAACACGAGCGACTCTACGACCCACGACGGCGCGTTTGAAGTGGCCTTGGGACTTGCCAGGCGGTGAAGAAGCATGCTGTATGTTTGGAAGAGTAGATAAAGTTCCCGTCTGTTGTCCGTTCCGATAGCCCGGACAGATTGAGGGGATATTTGTCTGTGTTTGGTGTTTGGTGATGTGGCTGGGACGTGTAGCTAGTATGTTTATTTTGCATCTTATGTTGGCACCGTATCATACCGGTACTCGAGCACGGGCACAGTATCATACTGTACCGGCAGGGTGTTGGGGCCCACAACAGGAAATGGTGGCGGTTTATGATCCGCAGAAGTTAAAGCAACCGTTAACACGCAATCGTGGGGGCTATCCCGTATGATTGCGGCTCCGACAAGGTCCCCGCCTCCCCCATGTTCACCAGCTGTAAAAGGGGAAGGAACGTGTCTGTAGTCCCCTCATCAACCAAGTTGGGCAGAACATTATCAAAAAAAAATTTATCTCTTCACATTTCAAGCTTCTATCCCGCCATCCTATCTCCATTTTTCCCGCCCTGACCGCATAGTGTCACTCCAGGTGGCCCAACGGCAAATCCATTTCTACCGGTACGGTACCACTGAAGTTATCTCCGGATCGCCTTTGCAAGACAAGCCGCATATGGTACAACGGTTCAGTTTTCCAGCTCACTTTTCAAGCTCATTTTTTCCGTCCATGTTGGACCGGAGGTCTACGGTGGGGCCCCGCATCTCCTTCTGATTCCGATAATATGTGAGTTGTGCCTTTTCCTCCAATCACTAATACAGGTACTTACTGAGATCAAGCGCTGTGGCTGAGGGATCCGGGGAGGGTGAAAGTCGTTATTCTCATCTCCGTTCCGAAGAAGGTAAAGGTGGACATCGTGGGAGATGGGAAATGGCGAACACGTCAGACCCATGGGCCACTCGAGCCAGCCCTCATCCCTTCACATGGGGCAGACCAACAAAAACCCACGAAGTCGACAACGTCGGATTAATTGTTACTTGGGGATCCACGAAACTGGAATTCGAGAAAATCATCCTTCGCCAGCCAGACCGGGCAACGGGTGCGCCATCTTCACCTGTAGGCATTTCTGGGGAGGGTTTTAAATTTGGGGGAGACACCACCATTCCCCATCCTGGATGAGAAAGCCTGTGGTGTCGTCTACTTTACCATACCGGTAGTGTACCTAGTGAACCTTTCATAGATGTTGTTTCGAAATTTCAGGCCCAAGCCAACCATTCACCCCAGGGATTACTGGTCGGAAAGGGGGGGGGGTCATTGCCTGGGTGCCGGTGCCAGGGTGGATTAACGTATGAGACAACTTTTCTCGCTGGGCTCCCGAGTTTCTCATTCCCCTACGAGCCGGTGGGCGTTGTGGTCATGCGGATTGATTATCAACATATTACCGGTATATGCTCTCCGTAGATGGTTCACCAAGAAGTATTCTCTTGTCCGGATGCACCCCCGGAGTGAAAAGCGCAGATGCGATTGATGTATGATAACAAAACGAGTAGTCACCCATGTGCACCGTACAGTGCACACCGACCACCGGCACAAGGCGGGATTTTACACAGTGCTGCACACCCAACCACGTTATGTGTTTGCCCACTGTTTCCATCCAATGTTTCCTTACCCCGTGTACTCTACTGAAGGCGTTGGGGGGCACAGTTTGTCGCTAAGCAAAGGAAGAGCGGGCGGGGGGGGATCAATTCACACGGGGAACTGGGCATTTCCAGGCCAGGAGAGGCCAACGGGTCTTGACGGGATATTTTAGAGTATCATAAACAGGGAGAGGTACCATACAATATCATCCCAAATCACACAAGAACACAAGACCCGTGTTATTTGTAGCATGTGTGCAAACACCCTTCCCTCAGTGCACAAAACGATGGAGAAAATACGGTGTCACAGCATCCAAATACATATGTATATATATATTCAAACGTTGGAACATTTTAACGGGTTTTTGGATAGGTCGTGCTGTGCACCACATTGGTGCCGTATTTGGAAAGAAAGCAGGAAAGAAAAGGTTTTATTTTCCCGGCTCCTCACCCCCACTAAACCCAACCAGGAGAATTGCCATTGGGATGGAAACCCGGTGCAACTCATGCAACTCATCTCCGTAAATTTACCGGTAGACTATAGTCGCACATCAGTTTCACAGATGTCGATGATTCAAATGCCCCCTTCCCCTACCGCCGCCCCCGTTCAAAGTCCTAAGTTATCATACGACTGGTGAATCTCTTTTTCCCCAAAACCCGACTCCATTTCCCGGATCGCTCACCGCGTCCGCCGACCTGTTTAAACCGGGAGGTTTCACTCGCTGCACTGGGCAGGTGCTTTTCTATTTTGGCTGTCCGTGGGGGAGAGAGGTGCGCGACTGTACGGGAATCTTGCCAGTCTGGCAATTCTCGTACGTACAGTACCATAGAACAGTCCCGGTTTTGCAATGAAATAGTCTGTTCCTCCGCACGAGGATTTGTGACTTGTGCGACATTTTATCGCACTCCGTTTCAACTAACCAAGTAAGGAAAAACGTCTTATCGTCCAGCTCCAAATCCCCCTCATGAGTGAATATCAAACATTTCCTGAGGGGCCTCAGAGGGTGATGCGCCGCAGTGGAAACGGTAATTTCGGTAGCTAGATTCCGGGTTACATGGGAGCCAAATGGCGTGGCGGGTCACGTACTGTATTCGAGTATAGGAACAGCTTGTGTAACTCCGCTGGTTCGAAATAATGTGCCATTATAAACCGCGCTTACCCTTCATGGGCACGTTATTGGTCCGACAATCAACACCCTATATCAGTGTCCAACTTCAGCTTCGGCTCCGCTGCGCAAGATGTTCTACGGTGGAAAGTGTCTAAAGGTGGGTCCTCCGGTGGAACAGCAATTCCGTGGCAACCAATCGGAATTGAGCCAAGAACTGCCAAGACCTAATGAGTAAGGTGAAATGATATACTGTGGGGAAATGAATAAAGTAGTCAACAGGCAGAATTATGTACTTAATATAACAGGGTATTTAAAGCAAGATCCAACAAGAACTCTGAGCTAAAGATATACTATGTTCATCAACTATCACCCTGTCTTAGTAATCCACAGTATTTCCTAGCATGGTACTAAGTAGATTGTATTACTTGTTTCAGTCTCACCAAAATTTTCGTTTTTTAATCTGTAACTACTTTTGCTGACAGCCTTTAATTTTTTAAAAAAAACCACTACCTTGATCTCTATAGAATTGGCTTCATCCTCACATTCTTTTTTTTTGTAAAATTTCTTGTTGTGGTTGACTAGTTAGGAATCACATTTGGCCTATTTGGAGAACCCGGTTTGGGTCCATTTGCACTATAGGAAATCACAGTCATCTAAGGGCCTGCTTCAATGTTTATGATTGAAATCTATGAGATTAGAAATCTATGGATTAATCACCAGGAATCAAGGAATTCAGAAAAGAAGCAATACAATAATATAATTGGTTGTCCAAAAATCTGGTGAAATAAAAAAAGTTTAGGGTGTTTTGACAAAGTCTAATATATGGTAACTAGGATAATAGCTAATCAGAAACTATGAAAGTGTTCTGAATAATAATACATAGAGGCACTTCAAAGTAAAGACAAGAATCAAGGTGAAATGTACGCATGAGTTCCAGACTTTTGTAAAGAAAGATATACTGCTGAAAACAACTATGAATTGTGATCTCAGGCATATCAAGCTATTGAGACCAACTGTAAACAAACCACAAGAGGCAGAACAGGAAGAGGAAGAGGAAGACCAGAGTTACCATGTTCTCAACTGAGATAATTTGAGACAATTAGCTTTCCTTGTAGGGCAAAGAAAGGTGGTGAGAGTAGAAAAAATACCAATTGATACATCAATTCTATCTGGAGTGAAGTATCTCAAAGAGGTTATTCAAAGGGATAACCCAAACCATGTTCAAGAGGCATTATAGATGCCTCCATTGACCGTTCAGCAATTATGTATCCACTTAGTCATGAAAAGGTATCTGAAAAGCATGTTACAAGTATCAGTTGAAGAGCAGATCATGAAGTTTATGCAGATGGTAGGAAAGAAGTTATCCAATAGAGATAAACAGGATAGGTTTTAGCATAGTAGGGAGACTGTAAGCAGGTACTAGTTAATATAACCTCTATATAGTATTTGCAAATTTGGATATTAATTATATATTTTACAGATACTTTCAAGGGGTCTTGCAAGCTTTATTGCAACTGTATAAGAATGATGTCACAATGCCATCCATGGAGACTCCATGGCAAATTCAAAAAAATGGCAAGTTATTTCCATATCTTAAGGACTGTCTTGGAGCAACTGATGGTACTTAAATACTTGCCAAAGTTGCTACCGATCACTATATCCCATTTTGAAAACATGAAGATACTGTGTTGCAAACCATTCTTGCTACATACAACTTTGACCTCTAATTTGTATTTTGTACTTCCTAGATAGGAAGACTCTATACATGATACCCAAGTATTACAAAATACATTGGATACTAGATTTAAGGTACCAGACAGCAAATTGCATTTGGCAGATACTGGATATGCCTTAAGAAAGTTATTTGTTACTCCTTATCAGGAAGTACAGTATCATTTGCTTGAACAGATCAGTTTATCATATAAGTAAGTAGGGTATTGGCAAATACCATACATTATTGTCAAGTAGCTAATATTAAACAATTATATAAAGACCCAAGACTAAGTAAGAGTTGTTTAATCTTCAGCATTTCTAGTTCCAAAATGCTATTAAGGGAATCTTTAGTGTGTTAAAATACCACTTTTCTATTCTTCCTACAATTCCCAAGTAATCCTTTTCTACACAAGTCCACCTTGTTGTAGTACTTTATGCTTTGCATAATTCCATCTAAAAACATAGTAATATCTACTAACCGTGAGCTTGGGAAAGTGGGCAACGGGACGAGCAAGGTGATTCTGAAAGTTTACAGGTTGTAGGAGGTGTATTAGAGGAGGATGCATCAATGACTACCTTGCATGATAATATTGTGCAAGAAATAAAGAATGATTGTGTATTACTACGGGAGGTTCAATCACAAAGAAGCTGGTGGTATGTATTTTTAGAGTTATGCTAACAACATATCGGTAAGGCAAAGATGGTAGTACTCCGATCACATAATAGTATTTAAGTAAGAAAAGTGGAGTTCTGTTTTTTCATACTCTTCCGAAACTAAAGGTAAAGATAGAAGGTATAGAAATTCCAAATATCAAGCTGTCCTCCTAGTCTTGCAGTGATCATTGCAGGTATCAATTCAGTTCTATTTTCAAGTAAGTCTCTTTTCTCTCATATGGACTTGTCTACTAATAAACAAAAAACAGGACTCTTAAAGAACTCTTCTGCATTTCTAGCTTTTGTATGTCTTACAACCTCAGAAAGAACTCTGCGAATTCTTTCCAGCCTCCATCATGCCAGTATCCTGCGATTACACAAAATGCACGAGCTTCTCTGCCACCCTTCCTCTCTTCCATTGGTTGGCTTTTACGCCTATAACTATTCTGAGTATTAGACAATAAGAGATAATTGCTATAGATGAAGATTTCTGGTTGATAATGAGTCAAAATAGTAGTAGCAAGAATAATAGCAAAATGAACAAAGTATAGCATATGAGTGGGTGAGAATATATGAATAGACAAGAAAGATAGATATATAGGAATGAGAAAGATAGCCCACAAGAATGACAAAGAGTAATAATTAGTAACAATATTGTGTAAGCAGATGACAGCAGACAAACAGATAGGTGACAATATGTAACAGGGGAACCCCTAGGAAGATAGATTTCAAGGTTGCAACAGCACTGACCAACTTCACTGATTGCCACAAGTTTACACAAATGTAAGAGTAAAGTAAACAGTAAAACTTAATATCATTAAGCCTGATGCTTCACTAAAGTAAGATCTCGAGAGGATGGATTTTTGGAGTAGGAGAGTTCTCGCATACACTTTAAAGTGGTTTTATATTATGCCAGAAACTCCCCTATCAGTTTACTCCAACCATTCAAGCACACCCTTCTATGCTAAGTGTGGTCCGACACATCTCCTGGCATACCCTTTATGCATACATGTGTCAACACACACTAGTCAGTGTTTACCTTATACGGTTATTATTTCTGCAGCATATCTCCATTTTGTCAACCGGAGTGAAAACCTCTGTGCATCAGTACCTTGTCAATGGCTAACAGTCAAGACACCTGATGAACAGGACTATCTAGGACACCCTTCCCATATGTATTGCTCTCTATGTGATCCCAGAAGCTACCTGGCATGGTTTATCCATGTACTATTTACAACTCTTGGACTTCCAGTATCTTCCGCAGCATCTGGTAGCCCTGTAGTGCTACAATGGGCGCTACCCATGACCACCATCTTGGATCTACCTTACCTGGCAAAGGAATCATGCTTTTACTGCCTCTACACTTCTCTTACAGAACCTATGGTATTGGGGACATGTTGAGGCTTGATAGGTGTAAACCTCTCGAAGTCAGCCTGGTACCACCCAGGACTACGTAGCAGACCCCAACAGTTAACTCGTGTTAACCCCATCAGTTTTGCTCTGCTTTACTCTGAACAAGTTGAAAGAGGTACTTTATCTTCCACACCATGCTCCCTAGTATATTCTGTGAACAGCTCACAGTCGACCAGAGAGCCGCGATGCAAATGGTATTGCCCGCAGGTCTACTTAGATTCCCTTTTTCCTGGACTGTGCACAACTACCCAACCATTTGCCTATGATATCTGGGCCTCAAGGCATGGCCGGAGAGGTACAGTCACTAGACATAAGTCTTGATGATTGCACCATCTGGGACACGGTCTGTGCATAGGGAGGGTATTGCACAACTGGAGAACAACAGTAGAAAAATAAATTAGATATTAAATACAACTACTAGTACTTCGTATACCACCCTTTTGCCTCAATTACCACAGCCACCCATGAGGGCATCGATTTCCAGAGCTTCTCAAAGAAGCTATCTGGGATAGTAGCCCATACATGGGGTATAACCTCAGCTAACCTATCCGATACCTTTTCAGGCCATTCCCTAGTGTCCAGAATATCGGGATACTGCTTGTGGAGATGCCATTTAAGGTCTACCCAGGCGTGTTCGATAGAGTTCACATCGGGCAAGAGGGTTGGATGATCTTGCAGGTCTATACCGTTTTCTTCAAGCCAGGCTAAGGCATCTTTTGCTGTATGAACTCTCGCATTATGCTGCTGAAACAATGGATCTTCAACCTCTGAGTGCTCAGCCATTTCTTCTATAATAGGCCTTAAAACAGACTCTAGTACCCCAATATAGACATGTCTGTCTACCCAAGCCTCCCTAATTGAGACCAATAGACCCCGCCTTTTCCCCCAAAAGCAGCCCCAAACCACAAGCCCTACTTCATTTGCCTTTGCCCTAGCATGAATACAATCAATCTTCCACTTCTCCTGAGGGGTTGGGAACTCCCAAACGCGCTGCGGATCTGCAGCTTTTCGCATCTTGCACTTATCGCTATAGCGGATCCCCCAAAAATTGTCAATCGTCTACTCTTCCCTCTCTATCGCCCATGCAAGTCTAGCCCTAGCGGGCTCTTCCTTTAACTTTGGCCCCTTCTGGGCAACCCACTTGCACACATTGGTCTCACGAAGCACCTGATCGATCATTTGGATGGAAACAGGTAGTGCATACTGGTTAAGCAACTGCAAACGGGTCATTATATATTCATTCATGGCATCGTATATTAAGGTGCGTTTTTCTCAGTAACTCAGGAGGGTGCGTCTTGCAGAGTGGGGTGCGTTCTCAATTGATCCTCGCTCATATGCTCTCACTAGAAAATTCCGCACAGTAGACCAGGGGCGACGGATTAGGTGTGCAACGGTGGATATAGTCTGAAAGACGTAGAAAAAGGCAATAATCATACACTTTTCGATGTTGGTGAGCTCTCAGTGTGCTGTTTTAGGCTTATACCAGGATGGATTTACTCTTTTGGGAGGCATTGTCAGGTTAGTTTGGATGGTGGTATAACGCGACAGGTAATGTGTACGTGATATTTCTTCCAAGTGGTGCTATTTATCCATTCTTAGCGCTGCTAACTAAGCTTTCACCAAGACTTATGTCTAGTGACTGTATGATAGAAATACTGTCTCCAATTTACAGCTTCTTTGGAGCTGCAAAGCTCGCCCAATAGCATCTCTCAGAACTCTAGATTCCAGGATCATGCATATCTTCCTGTGATAACCTTATTGTCATTTCTCCTGATCCCCCTGAGCGATGTTGTATTGTAGAGTCGGGTACCTCAGGTTCCTCAACAGTGTAACTCAAGGTCTAAGGCAGGGTAACTGTCCTCCCTGAGTAGGGTAACCGACCCTGGAGATCAGGGTAACTTTACTCTGTTGCCCTGTTCATTCCTATGGCAGTGATAGACTTCGTTCCCTTTCGCTGGCCTGGTTACCCAGTCCAGCAGGGTAACTAGTTCTCGCGCAATCATTGTATATCATAACACCTCCCAAGAGTGTTTGCCTCACTGTTCATAATAGAACTTGGACCATTGGGCTTCTGTAGGTCAAACCCTTGGTTGCCCTCCTGGTCCTACTAGTCTGCCTCCAGGCTACCTGCATGGATGCAGTTTCACTCTGCTATAGCTCATGTATGCTGCATCATTACACAATATCTTAAGAGTGGGGTGATGTCAATAGTATGCCAAGCAGTATATCCTACAATTCAAGGAGTTGTTCACTTTTGAATTTGTTTCTCAAGCCAGGTATTACAAAGCGAACCTAGCTTCATAGCAATAAATATATCCATTATACATGGTAGTTCTAAAAGCTCTAAAGCAATTGCCGTATCCTCATCACATAACCTTTTTTTCCATATTCTTCTTGTAAGTAGTTCACAGCCTGCTCTGTCTTACTTATTGCACTCTTTTCAGCTTTCTCTCAGATGTCACAAAGTGTTATAGCAACTCTGTCCTCTTTTTTTACCTGGACACCTTATACCTGTTTCCTGCTTCTACTTCCTCTTTCTCTTCTCCCTCTGGCACCTGCTATTGCGAGATTCTTTCTTCTTCTGGGCTCTTCTGCTTTCCTATTTGCTCTCCTAGATCTCCCATAGTATGTAAGCAGTTAACAGAATGTAAAGCAGCCTCTGAGCTGCCAAGCACATGCCTGCCCATTGCTCATACCCTATGAAGTAGTTCCTCGAGTTCAGCATGAAACCTTAGTGGTCTCTTGTGAAATCTCTTTATACCCAGATGGTTCTAAAGGTTGTACTTAATCTTCAAATATCAATTAACATCATTTTTGAAGATTGTACCTGAAGATAGTACCCCCACACATTATCATCAGGTGTTGGTAATTGACTTTTCTCATCCTGTCCAAAGCCACTATTGCTTTTAAGCTTTGTAAAGAAATCATAATCTTGCTTTGTCTAGCATATTTCCTTGATTAGTCTCTAGACATTTTTGCTTTGCATTAGAAAACCTACCGAACTATGTTTACTATGGATTTGTTGTATGGAATAATCAGTTCCAAATACCTGCTTCAAATATTCTTATATAGCAGTAAATGTTGCTACCTTGCAACCATTATCAGGCTGGCCACCCTTTTGTACTTGAAAAACTAAAAGATTGAGGAGCTTTTTTTTCTCCCTAGGTTCTTATTTTGCTTGTGGTTTGGATATGCTGGTTGCAGTGATCTGGCTACTCGTGCCTGAGCCTTGATTCATATAGATTTAATTTTTGAAGTAGTAGATTGATGATAGATTCTTGGAGAGGGTGACAATGTTGATTGACTGTTCATCACAGGATGATTGTCAAATGCTCAATCCATTTTACATCGCCAGTTTTTTCTACTCCAGAACCTGCCATTGTCCTTGTTGCTGCACCACAATCTCTATGAATTTTACCTCTAAAGGTAATACTTGAATCTCAGAGATTGCAGGAATGTGACAGGGATTACAATCTCTGAGAAGTGAACAACCAAACATGCCAAATATTGTGATTCTCACAGATTGCCAAGAAACACCAGTTTTGTGTTGTGACCGCCAAGAATCTATGGAATATCATAACATCCAAACAGGCCCTAATTGTATGGCGAGGATTGAAGCCAGTTCTATATGTTAGTAAACCCAGCCGGATACCCTCAAGGTGGGACATATCCGTCGGAATTGCCACAATCATAGCCCTCATGCCGAGCACCGCTCTCACATGGAGACAGGAATCACGCAAAAGAGAGGCCGTTGAGATATGGTGAGTCTGGTAAAGAAAAGAAGAAAACCTTCAATTTTATTCTCCCGCGTACAGAGACTAAGTACTTGGAGTCTTACATACAAGAGAAAACAAAAATAAAATAAGGCTGACCTCACCTTGAATGTATTCATTGCCAGTGAAAAATAGAGCGCAGCGCAATCTCAGTATCCCTGACCTGGAATGTGATAAACGCGAGGCGCAGTGGGGCTTGGGTGAGAAGGGCCGTTGGCCACTAAGCAGATCCCGCGGGAGAGGAAAGTTGATAATCACGGTCTGTTGTGTTGATCCGTCCCTCCCGATTATCTACCATCTGACAGTATCTATCCACCACTAATTCCTTGATATTGGCTCCCAGCGTGTTGGAATAGCGTCCCCAGTCAAAGGATATTTCACGGTCAGCCCCGTAGGCAACGTCGAGGAACTCGCTCAGCCGAAATCTAACCTGCAGGGGACAAAGATGGCGAACTGCGAGGTCTTGTGGGGCAAGGAAAGGCGTGGTAAGTGACGGCCGTGGGGCCACCTTGCAGTACCTCGTCCCGCATGGAAGAAGACCTGAGGAAGCGCCGAGTGACCTTGATACTCACAACGGCTGCGAGGGACATGCCGGGGGGGGGTATATCCGGGTGCGGATGCTCGGGGACAGGCGGTTTCGTGGTGTACCGTATAATGTCGCGCTGGGGGGCACGTCGGGAGGGCGGATACGAGCAAGATTCCTCAAAATACACAACTGCTAGGCAGGCTTTATTCGAGCAGATATGCTAGTGGTAGTGAGCAATAAACCTTACCGTATTCGAGCAGCAAGACTGGCGTGTTTAGCGGTCCAAACTGGGTATCCGGCTTCCCAACATACCTCACGATACCATTCCGGTTGTACGATGGCACGGGAGGCCCAGCGGCACCGGTGTTGGGGAGAATAGGTTTGGTGGTTCGGGGGTGGTGTTTTGTCGGGTTTTGGGCCTGTAGAGTTTCCCGTTTGAGTGGGGAAGTTGGCAGGTGAAAGCGGCTCTATTTTCTCCGGGGTGGACGGGAGCGGATGGAGGCAGGACACGAACACCGGGCCTCCCATCGACAAGCAATTAAACCGCGTTTCCTTTCCGTCCCAATTTGGCTCTGGTTTCATCTCCTTCTCCACGTTAACGGTCGTGTTGTGCAGTCATCCGCAGGTATTCCGGTCAAATTGCCGCAGCTCATCCCGCTGTAAATCGTGGGGTCACAACCAGCCCTTTTCGCACGGGCGCGGTCTAGAATATCATCCGATCCCGCGTAAGTCGATCGCGACACTTCCACGTTGGTGTGCTGTACCGATACAGTATCGCGTGTCGTTACTATTAATACCCAAACCCTGAAAGGGTGGGGGTGCCCCGGTCAAGCCACCAGCCACCTCCGGTGCATCGCAGGGTAACTCCTTCGCGCTCGGAAATCGCCTCTGGAAAAGCTTTCCCGCTGCCCCTGCAATTCCCAATGCCCAGAGGTCCTCCGGCTAAGTTATGGAGCGGTTGGCCCAAGGTTAATCGGCCGAACACATCCAATGGGTCCCTACCCCTGTACCGGTACTCTGTTATACGAGTACGGTACGGTATCATTCTGTAAAGTACCCGTAGTGGGTCAGTCTACTCGTAGCTACTCGAGTGCTCCTACTCGTACTTGGTGTTGCCAAGTGTCTAGTCACGTCATGAACCTGACCATGGTCAATGACGGGTGGTCGGGGTAAGGGATGAGGGGGGGGTGACGGGGTGTCAGATTGGTCTTGGCATAACGCAACGGGATCGGAGGTATGATGCGGTGAGACGGCCGTATCAGTTTTATGGAAGCATAAGCGATAGCGAGCGGATAAGTAAACAGTTGAATGAGTCTACCGGTACCGGTACTCGGATTGACTGGTCTATGAATCGTGGGAATTCAATGATACTGTATCATATCATACCTAATTGTCCCCAACCAAATATCTTAAGCCTAACCCTCCCTCCCTCCATCATGACCTGTCATGACTCCCGTCATCGTCCGGGGGTGGGGTGACGGGTCAGGTCAACTTTGAGGGGGGGCAACCCCGTCAAATTTCCAACACAGCTCGTGTCATAATAATAATCATACGGTGCTCTACGGGTACAGTACGCCATACGATACCAGTCAGTTCACGATATGGGAACCCCACAACAACACTGGGGATGACATGTGGGACCAAGGCGGGGGCGCTGGAGGGCCGGGGTGTCGATCCTGCTTATTCCCTCTCCAGGATCATACAGAACTACTGTAGTGGTATCATACCCCTACTCGTACGAGTGCTCGAGTGGACCTAGGTAAATCATTCCGCCTGGATGCGGTACCGTACTGGTACTGCACTGTATGTACGGTAATCTTCTCCGTTCCAATCCTTTCAGTCCGTTTGATAAGGGTACAAGTATCATACCATGCGGCAGGGATACCAATAGGGTTAGTCATTTTTCGCCAAGACCCTTTTTACCCTATTGCCGTGTTGTCTTCGCTTCCCTGCCCCAAGCAAAAGAATCCGGCTGAAAATGTTTTACTGGTGATCCACTCTCCATCCATCCTAACGTGGTGCAAGTATCATACCGGTATGTGTCCAGCAACTCAGCCCAGTCATCCATCTCACTGTTCCTCCCCTCCCCCCTTCCAACAAAGCACCCCTACCGCACGAATCCGCCAAGGAGCCCTGGGAATGCTTCTGCGCTTCTTCCATATTAGAGCTTATCATGACAGGTCGCATATCAACTATCCGGGGTACATTTCCTCCGGTCGATGGAAGGCCGTGGCAAGCGAGGATGCGACCCGCGAGTGATATCCCGTGGTATTAGTAGCCGGGAATCACCCTTGCAACCGTCCCAAGTGAAGTGGGGGGGGGGGCTGAGAAATGCTGGTTGCGATACCGTAACCGGTACGAAATCTGTTGGAAGTCCCTCCAACCGCACTCGCCCGCTGGCACATCTGGTACGGCTGCGCAAACTGCCGCTCACTAGCGGAGACGGAACCTGCGATAACGATATAGTACGATAACCACACACATCCTCCCCATCTCCCTCAAAGTACTTGTACGGTGCTCGAGTACCTTGCACCGCAATGACAAATGGACATTATCACAAGACATACCATACCGCCTTTCCCCCGCCCATCATAGCTCCCCACGCACACCCGCCCACTCGCTCGTCGCTCTTCAGCCGGGAAAAAGTGCAATTTTGGCGAATGGATCACACCATCGTCTCGAATGTGCAATACTGAACTGAACTCGGGTTCGCTTGTTGGTTGGTTCCTCCATCCAATTCCTGCAGAGTCTCTTTTTTTTAGGGTTAAGGTTTGGGGAACCCCGCGGTTTCTTTTTTTTTTTTTTTGCAGGTATCATACCTGTACTGTAGCTGGGGGCTGAATGTACGAGTTATTGTACAAGCTGTGAGTCTTCGCTGTGCAGAGGAACGGTCTGGGAGGGGGAGTGGAGGCGAGTTGGGTCCCGCGGTGCGTATGGGCCTATCAGGATGGACTGTGGCGGTTTCTGGCCCGCTCGAGCTGGCACCGGGTGTGGTGGGAGGAGGGGTTTTTCGTCATGCTGTGGATGGATTGGGAAGAGAGGTACGGTACGAGTGCACTCGTACTGCACGGGGCAGGGGATATATTTGGGGTGCGCATGGTTTTTTTTACAGATGGACGGGATTGATGGGTGTTGGTGTGGAGAGAGGCCTGGCTTATCTCGCTACGGTACTTGATTTATCCTATTCGAGGGATTCTACAACTACAGGTACTGTACTCGAGTACTCGAGTACTCTGGGCACTTATGGCGGGGTGGCCAGCACTTGCGGCTGCTCTGCTTAGTCATGTAGTTTAATCATTCCTGCATTACCTATCACACCGTAGACTAAGCTCATCGGTGCTCCAAATGTCACCAAAAATCACACTCCCCCGTTTTGACAAGAGAAATGCGTAGATTAACCAACAAACCCCGCTCCGCCATCATTGATAAACATTATCCTCCCCAGTAAGAAACCGCGTAACCTCGCAATACTCATAATAAAGAAAAATAATTATCTGTCATAAATCAGGTCCTATACCAGTTCGCCTCGGGATCGTTCAAGCATTCTCCCAATCGGACATCTGTTTCAATTAGCCTTGAGCACTAAAGCAAGACAAGGAAGTGCAGCATACGCTGATATCCATTGGCAAGACCTATATCAATCTGGTACTCCGTCAACGAGACCACAGTCTGTTCGTGGATATCATGTCTATATCTCCGGTGAGTCACCCGTGCAAACAGCCTCGAGGAATTCAGAAGGGGGGGGGCAATACGCAATAGACATGAAGTTCCGGTCCGCCGGACTGGTGCCCTGGATCTCGTCTCTGACAATACGTTTGGAGTTTTCAATCAATTCTGGGGAATCGTTGTTGTAGTCGTCGGTGTTCAAGTCCCAGATTATCACATGGTAGCCCAGGTCGTCCATTGTTGTTCGGCAGGCGCTCTCGCAGCGGATGTAGGGTGGGCGCATGTAGGTTCTAGTAATCTGTTAGTCGGGGACCGCCATCGCTATGGGGCCATGGGAGACTTACGGATATTTGCCGACTATGGTAGGTGTGTCAGCCCTGCGGATAGATCATTGGAATGGAGGAACATACTAATTGAAACCAGTGCCTGCTCGAGCCTTGTCATTTGGAATCTCCTGTCGGACTCGCTGAGGGTATCCAGGTCCCAATGGTCCCAACTTTGCCGATTATATCAGCACGCAGTAGTTAGACCTAGGGAAGACCTCATACGTATGGGAAGCGATTTGATGGCCATCATTATAGGCCCTCGCAATGATACTTCTCCACTGGGAATTCGGCGCGTCAATCGCCCCTTTATCAAGATTGTTTCCCCTGGAAGCGCGTCAATTGGGCCCGGGGTTCGCCTGTGGTAGGAGAAAAACGTACGTCACGAAGAATGTAACCTTTACCCCCTTTCTCTGCAATATGTCTAGTAGCTCATTGGTGTAGATCCACGGCCCGTCATCGTAGGTTAGTGCGATTGTACCCTTTTTAGCGCAACTGTAGATGTCCATGCCATAGGGTACGGATCCAATCTTTGGACGGGTGCCGGATGATTGTGTAGGTGTAGGCGTAGATGTAGATGTGGATGCAGTGTTAGGTGTTCCAGTCGGGGGTGTTGTGGAGGTAGAACTGGATGACGGGGAGCTATTGCATATTCCGTAGTTGGGTTGGCATCCAGCACCACAGTGACCGAGGGTCTCTCCGCACCAATTGTACTGTGAGCAGCACAGGTAGGTACCCGGTAGTGAAGTGCAGGAGTAGCCGTTGTATTTAGCACCGCAGCGGCCGTTAGGGGAGTCTCTGGCAAACAGTGGCTCCTTTGGTAGCCCGGAAACAAGGGCAAAAGGGAGAGAGAGAAAGAGCGAAAGCAATAACTTATTGGTAAACATCTTGGCGGAGACTCGAATGCTATCGCTTAGAATGGAGGCAAAGAGCAGCGGCGGCGGCGGGGCTGTATTTATTATATGTACCGCAGTAAGGTAAGGTGGGGGGGTTTGGGCATACTCGAGTACCACCACCACACTGATTAACACGGGTTCATCACTGCTGGTGCGGCCGAGTTGAAGTTGGACACCTCCGCTGGCAATTCCCATACAGGGTATCATATCCAACTTCGACTCTGCCGCGTGGGTATAGGACAGGGCCCACAATCGTGAAAGGTCGGTACTCTTCTGATATGCAGTAATGTCCACGAGGGGTAACAGCTTGTACCGGTACAGTTGTACCCCAATTAACCTCATATACCGGTAATCAACTCCGGATTCGATAGTTTATCTCACTCTGTGCGACATCGGAACTTGAGCGTGTCAATTGCAAGGGATTGGCTTCCTTCTTCTGAGACAAATTCAAGCCACTTGGCTATTCTACCAATTAGGTTAGAATACCGGATCATCCGGGGCATGGCTACACAAAGCGATGCACGAGACACTGCAGCACAAGGCAGGAGCCCTATTCAGATTGAACCATTGCACCAACAATACCAGTAGTGCAACTTGTATGCTTGAGGTGTACTCTTCACATACATTCTTTGGTAACCGAGGCGCAAAGCTTTCTCTCCGCCAGAAGTTCTGCAGCGGAGGAATGGACAGCCGTTTCAAGATCACCAATTGCGATATTTCAGTCTAGCTGGGATCGGACACCTCAGTTGGTGACTCCCGTAGACTGTCGGGCTTCGACTCGCCGGCGAGGAGATTATGGCGTATTGACACATACCGAGGAGGAACAAATTGACTTTTCAAAGGAAATTCTCTCCCCGAACAGAAGCCGTTGCAGCCGAATCCATAGTCACCAAAAAAAAAATAAACAACCACGATTTGGTACATGAGTTAACGTGGTTGTGCATTGGTATCTCCATAGACGAGGGGTAGGCTTCAGCCATTTCTTGGCCGACACCGTGGGGACCGATATGGATATCCTTCAACAACAGGGGGGTTGAAGTGGAGCTCTCAGAATCCGAACTAGCCCCGATCCAGGAACAAGGCACAGTATCGATATCGGTACAGTGTACCCTACGGCATCGCTCTCTCTCTTTTTTTATAGCCTGGGTACCAGCGGATGACGCCTCTAAAATCATTGTTCAGTGCCTGCTTGTCCCTCTTCCTCCGCCCTCACCCGCGCCAGCTGGAAATTCACACGATCGCCCTTCATTTTGCCCCCTACCATGGCCAAAGCTCCCCTTCCCTCTTTCTGGGCGCCATGTTCAATTAGGGTGCGGGCTATACTACGTGTTCATTCAGGCAGGGCCTACCAGTATGGGGTGGGAGTCGCCGGCAACTGAAGCAGCCAAAGTATGGCGTTCCGCCTGAAGTATTGCTTCTGCGGAACCTCACATGAGCTATTTAGCGATATCAGTAGAAATTTCACGAAGCGAGTAAAGGAAGAATTGAAGTCCGGTATAAATAAATTTATCGGCGCATGCGACTAACAAGCGACAAGTCATTCCGCCAAGTCTGAAAATCGACTCTTTAGGCGAATTCCTCTCAATCACGGTCCTGGGTGTGAAACACCAGCGCCCGGATTTCGATACTTTCTCTCAGCCTCGGATTCTCCAGAGACGAAGGGTCCTCGAAGGCGGTATGGGGCGTCACTTGGGACATATCAGCAACTATGCAGTTCCAACGCTATTTTAGGTCCCACCTCTGGCTCTGTCTGTCTTGCTATCGAAACACTTTATCAAGATAACTTCGTCATTCTGTTGCCCCGACTTGTAATACCTGTGTCCCATGCTCTTAGCAACCCTAATCCGGACGCCAGTTTTGAGCAGTTGTGTGCTTACCATCTGTGCTCAGGATTATACAACACACTGTAGGTTTCCCCAGTGTGACCGGGATATAGCAGGTCTGTGACGACAAGGTCCCCTGGTTTAACCGAGCGGTAGTCTGCTACTGCTAACGGGTGGTCTTCAATCGGCCCAACCAGCGGCCTCCAAACACTACGAATACGGTCAATATCACAGGGGCTGAAGATACCCTAGTGCGCTGCGAGAGGTTTACTTGATAATCTGCACGCGACCTTTAAGCAGCTCCTCCGCCTCATCGGGAAGGTGACGCTTCACTCTTCCAGCTCCAGCACTTGGGGCTCTGAGAATGTCAGCCCCGAATAATCCAACAGGTATTGGATGCACAAACTGGTCAACGTGGACTCGCAGTGCTGGTTGCCTTGCCCCCACCGGTCCACGACCGTCGCTAGCGTACCTCGGTATCCTCTTGCGCACAGTATGGTCGAAGATGAATACTCTGTCAGCACCGGTATGGCTTTTAAGCAACTCCTCAATTCTCGGATAGTATTTCTTTCCAATTTCCTCGTCCTCGTTATTCCTGATATGCTGAATTATCTCGTCAGGTACAGTGTTTTGGAGGAATTCGAACCCGCTCTTGTCCAACGAGAATAGCCTTTCATGACCTCGGACATCGGTAACCTCGTGATGGTACGCTTCGTGTTCCACATTACTCGATTCAAACACTCCCGGAACCGTCACGCTGACGAATGTGGGCTTTGCGGTGAAGCCGGGCTTGAGATACCAAAGATTTGCCCGGACTGTATTCGAGTTCTCGAGTTTTACGATTTTATCGTACTCGCTAATTTTGACGGCAGTGGTAGTAGACATTTTGTGTGCGGCGCGCTTGGCTGTTAGGGTGTTTGGTACGAACGTTAGGGTGCGTCTTCCTTAATTCCACGGGACGGTTTCACCGGGACCAACCTTTATAAGTCCATTCTGACATTCGCCTCTGTGCCGAGGAGGAAATGGATTTCAAACCATCGGGTGTAGGACCACGGACTGACATGACAACTCCACCTGGGTTGTGCTTTGGGGTGTCGTAGCTGTTGGACGTTTGTATTATCTCGTTCCGTCTCCCGAAATAGGTTGATTGGGAATTCATCCAGATTAGACGAGTAGGGAAGCACCAGACTTCTTTTTTCCTTTTCCGCCAAGTATGTCGTTTTCGTGTGCTCCTAGTGTTAATTTTCCCCTTAGGTATAAAGTGTACTTATCAGTGGGACTGTACTCGAGTATAGCGATTCTGGTGTTGCCTCCCACCTGTGCCCACTGTGATTCGGTTTTCCCGGGAGGGGTTACACCGGTGCTGTGCCCAGGGCTATCAACCGCATAGCAACTCGAGAAATATCTGCGTGTGCTACAGGCTTAATACCCGAAATTTGACTCCAGGAGTGCTGGCGACAGTCCCGTTGTGCGACTGTCGGACGAGAGAGGGTGTAAGTGTGGGGGTTGAAAGGGCATCGTTAACCGCAGGGCGTTGCAGTTTGCGGGACCTCCCCACCACTTTTCTGTGGGTTAGCGGCTGATATATGGTCAAGTTCCTCGCAGGATGAAAGGGGGTAATGCCCGATGTTTGTGCGGTATCATCTCTCTATGCCCGAAAGTCGAGCACCCAAGGAGTTTGCGGACGGTGCTAGGATCCGGAAGGTGGGGCAACCGTGGGCTTGAAGCCGAAAAGTGGCATCAGTATAGGAAATCGGGGCGTTTCCCGGGGTCTCCTATCTGATAAAAAGCTGGTGATTAGGAACACGACTTGGGGGGGGGGGTCTTCTCATTTTCTGAGGGTTGACCCACGACCGAACATGAGAGAAGGGGAGGAGCGGGTAATGCGGGGGATGAAGGGAAATGGAAGGAAATGGAGAAACGGGGCCAGTGATACCTAAATAGCATTTCGGAATAGCAATGAACCGCGTCATCACACTTTCCCCGCTCGAAGTGCCAGACCAAACCACTCGAGCTCGGGGCAAGATAATATAGCACCGATATCGAATCACCCCAATTTAAAGGCATTATCTGTTGATTATCATGTAACTACTAGGATTGTTGAACCAGCAGCACAATATGTAGCCCGTCCCCGCCCCGTTCCATGACCCCATCGAACTGAAATATCACAAAAGAAGCAAAATTTATAATGAACGGTACTCGAGTATATATGCATGTTCGGGAATGCGGTGCTTGAAACCGACCAAGACACCATTCAATCCCTCCAACCACGATCACTTCCGACACCGCAACCCCTACCCCACGCCTGTATGCGACCCAAAGAAACTTATCCATCCCCATAGGTTGTGAGGGCTGCGCTCCGGATAGGCGGGACTCGGCTCTCGAACCGTCCGTCCCCGCTGCTAGGGTAGGGGATTGGCGCGACAATCATCGAGGGGTTCGTACTTGGCGGTCGGGAGGGGGTATTTCTTGTTACTCTTGGCCTCACCCCTCATTTCGAGTCCTATGACTCCGGTGACGAAGAAGGAAACCCTAAGGTAAGGTTAGTGACTCAATTCCTGGGAGCTATGGTAGATATTGTGTAGGCAAAACGGGAACTCACATGGCGATGATAGTAGCCCCGAAAACGGCTTTGTAAAGGTAGATAATAGGGGCCTCGGTCCCCCACGCGTCAGTATCGGAAAGGAACTTTCCAATGAGGATAAACCCAGCAACGTACATTGCTGACAAGACGAAATCCCAGATGGGGGTGAATGTCAGATAGAGGGTCTTTCGGTGGTAGGTTACGAGAGTTGCGAGAGAATGGATGACGGAACTTAAGGCCTACGAAACCGATGAGTATTATTATCGGTCAGGGCTTCCACCCCGGGGCTGAACACTTGGACTTACTGCTCCCATCACTAGCGACAACCCAACGAAAGGGGAGAGAATATTGGTATTCGTAATTGCGTAGTTATCGGGGTTGCCATGTTCGTCGGTATTTCCGCTCTGCTCTCGGTGAAATGAGGAGACGGTGACAATGCTCTTTTCCTGATCGGAGGATGCATCCTGGTTGTCCCCAAAGTGCCCCTTGATCTTGTATCCCCATCGTAAGTAGATTGTGACAACCAGGAGGGCTAATGCGAGCGTAAATTGAAACGCCCTGAAAGGTATATAAAAGGGCGACTTGGGTTGAGAAAGGTTCTTTCCTGCCATGCTATTTGTAGGGGAAGCAGCTAAGGAGAAGTTGATGGTACGATATATCGTTTGGGAGCCGTGAACGATGCGAATCAATGCTGGGGTGCCCCGGGGGAAGAAGAGGGTGAATAACGGTATTTTGTCCACCCTGGGAGGAGGCGCATGCTACGGGTATTGTACAACCAAGACTCCCTCCGGTAAAGCTTTCATTCCGATGAACATTGTTTCGCACGATAACGCCCTTACAAGGCGGCAGCGGAGTCTGCCAGCTCATATCGCTTGGCTGTACCGCCCCTCGCACGCTCTCGACTGGAGTGCGGTCGCTTGGACCATGGGGAGAATGGAGTCCTTGCTGCATTGGTTGGTGCAGTGCTTGCTCGAGTTTCACTATTGGGGGAAATGCCGGTAGCATCTCCTTAGCTGAAGCCCGAGATCGCTAATCCGTTTGATGTAAGGCGCAACCTGACTGGTGAGAGCAGGAACGCTACAATTAGTCAGCAGGAAGTTATGGAACAACTATTTGAGGTTGAACAGCCAAATATATCCCAGTCTGTTCCGATTGATGGCTCCCTGCCCTTGTGCCTCCATCTCCTGGACGTATACTCGAGGACCGGGTTCGGTGGCCGCCCAGCAGTTAGCTGCAATAGATTTGTTGAACTGGACTGTTGGAATTCCTGAAAGTTTACTGCGGCCCCTGTCAGTGTCTAAGACGGAGAGGACTAAGGCACAAGACCAGGCAAAAGGTTAATCAACAGACACTTGACCCGCAAAATAGATTAGTCCCTGGCTTGTATGATACGAGAACATACTGCCTGGCACTTACACAGTATACAGTAGTACCGGTACTCTGGCTATTCAAGCGCCGGACGATAACCAGGCACCCCTCTTCGCCGCCCAGGAGGATTACCGGTGTGAAGCGGATATTTGTCTGCTGGTCTGTGGCAACATATCGTAGGATTTGGTCCTGTAAAAGTTTTCTGATGGGTGGAGAGCCTTGGCGTGGTGAATTCTTGTATGTAGGTGCCGTGCTGTTTCTTCTGAGCACAACCAAGCAACAAAGACATGAACAACCACAGAGGCAGGCCAGTTACACAATGTTCATTGTCTCTTTCAACTGGACAAGCTTTCATTCCTCTTCCGCCCTCCTTCTTTTCCTCCAGTGAGCCTTGTATTTGATAGATCTTTTGCTATCAGATAAATTGTCAATTCTCTCTGTATGACCAAGGTCGGGTTCCGGTGCTTTCCATTTGCTGTTCTTCATCTGGTTGCACTACATTTGAGCAAGTCAATTCCATATCGAGTTAGAGCAGACCAGAAAAGCAATCATTATACCGTATTTATTGGGCTAATCCACTATTCCCATATGCAAGGCTATCTTTGTAGTAGGGCATAGCGAGGTTGCAGTTGAGATATTGAGTCACCGGTGACGATTCTAAAAGAGGTAGGTTCAAACCTCATGGCTGGGGAGGTGTACTTAGAACTAAAGACACTAGAATTAGTTACTCTGTATTCAGAAATTCATTATCCTTATTCTCATTATTCTCCATACCAATATCAGCCCTACCATCGGACTCCATAATTTCCTGTTCACAATGGTGAATTCGGAGCGCAGGGAATCCTTGGATATCAAATCCATGATCAAATGTACTATCAGTCATGAGTGATAAACTGAACTTTTGGAATGTCTGACAAATAAGTTTTCCTTTCCCATAGTGGAATTGGCAGGATGTATTGCTTAAACAAAATATGGTAAGTACCCACTAGTACCCCAAGGTCTATGTCTCAAATTGATCTATTGCTTCAAGTTCAAATGTGTTCTCATTAGTTATTTCTCTTATTTGTCCCTTGAATAGCATATTAAGAAATACATTTAAAGACTGAATAAGTTTAATACAGTCTCCTGAGATCAGAGAGGGTGTAACATTGTTGTTTTATAAAAAGTTAGGTATTCCAGATATTTGATGGAACCCTATCAGGTCCACTATCAAAAGAGTTGGATTGGCACTAAGATTGGGGAGATAATGTATTCTCAGATATACTATTATAAGAGTCAATCATTTATGTAAGTGGTGGGATTGAACTGTATAAGTACAACAGGGTACTATTTGGCTTTATCAGTTCCAGGTTATGGATCAGTTCTCTAGGTATAACGTATTTGCACCTAGAATGCTAATCACGCTTCATGTATAGTAGTTACAGCTGGCCTACTTGTTTGACAAGAGGCAAGAGCTGTGTAAACTAAAGGGGTCTGTGAAGGGGTGTAGTAGGAGATCAAGAAGTAACTGTTCAACCAAGTATATTCAGAATACTATCAGTTGAAGTCTGCTGTTTCAATCATGGAATCAGCAGTTTTTAAATACAAGTTCTCACTGATCTCTAGCATGAGAGATAACATAATCCCTTGCAACGTATCCAATGATACCTTTGAAACATAGTGAGCATTAAAGATACAATAAACCAAAACATAAAACATTTCAAGTATCAGCAATACCTTTGAAACAGAACAAGTATCAAACAATACTATAAAACAAAACATGAAACATAACCTAGTACCCATACCGGTTACATCCCCCAAAACAAAGCAACTGTTTAACCAAAACAAAGCTAATAATCCTGAAAATCAAGATTCACAAAGAAATCCTCCTTACCATAATCTTCCTCCTCAAGGAAATCATTACCCAATATATAATCAGACCATAGGCAAGAAGCAGAAAATGCTACTTCAGCAAAGAAACTGTAACGGCCCGGCATATATGAGCTATGGCAGCCAGAACCTACACCCATGCTGGCAGCCAGGAGGCGAACTGATAGGAACTGTAAGGCAAGTAAGGACTCGAGCCACGGAGACCCGAGGGCCCAGGCTCCAAGATGAATGGAATTAGCTGCCAAGGTACTTAGGTACTTGGCGAAACCCGGGAGCAGTGTCAGCATAGGTAGGGATCTTTGAAGCAGTAGTTACTCTGCCAAGTGGGGTAACTGCAGAAAGGACAGAAGTGTCTATCTCCAGTGACAGAATAGACAGGGTAACAGGGTAAAGTAATCTTGTCCACCAGACCAGGTTACTCTACGCTCACCATCAGGTTACCCTCCCATGGGGCTCGGGTTGCCCTGTCTAAGGTCATGAGTTACTCTACCATTCAGTAAGAAGTCTCTTAGAGAGTTGGGGATAAATGAGGGGAATGTCGGTCATGTGAAGCCACGTATAATACTGGAATCTGGAGTTCTGGGAGATGCTGTCGGGTGAGCTACGCAGCTCCAACGAAGCTGTGAATTGGAGACAGTATTCCTATCATGCCCCTCTGGCGGTGCCCTGACACCGGGACATCATGGACGAACGGTCATGTAGTTGTATCCAGTCTGGCAAAGATGAATCTTTAGAGACCTGCTTGTAACACCATGTTTGGTGCTACCATCAGGTCGACTATTGGATCTTTGCGGGATATATAAAGGGGCATAGGGTGGAATGTGAAGTACCTCCTCGATATAGTTCGGAGTAAAACAGACCAGAACTGGCGGAGTTAACAGGAGTTAACCGTGGGGGTCCAGAAAGTAGTCCCAGGTCGTGCCGGGGCAACGGTGAGAGTTTGCCACCTATCAAGCCCAAACCTGTCCCCAATGCCACAGGTTCTGAAAGGGAAGTGCTGAGACACTAAAAGCATGATTCCTACTATGGGTAAGGTGGGTCTGAGGTAGTGGTTAGAGGTAGTAGCTATTGGATCACATGCGGACCACCATATCCTGTGGAAGACACTGGAAGCCCAAGAATCATAAATGGTAGATAGATCAACCACTCACGGTAGCTTCTGGGGTCATGTAGAGATCAATGCATATGGGAAGGGTATCATAGATAGTTCAATTCAGCAGGTGTCAGGACTGTTAGACACTGGCAAGGCATTGGTACGAAGAGGTTTTCACTCCAGTATGGAAAATAGAAATACGCTGTAGAAATGATAAATGCATGAGGGGAATGCTGAATAGAGTGTGTCGACACATGCAATGCGCAGGGTGTGCCAGGAGACGTGTCGGATCACCGTTAGTGGAGAGGTGCATTCCTGTATAGGTGGAGTAAACCGATAGTGGAGTTTCTGGCAAAAGATAAAACTACTTGAATATTTATGCAAGAACTCTCCTACTCCAACAATCAATCCTCTCGAGATCTTAATTGAGTGAGGCATCCGGCTTAATGATATTATGTTTTACCGCTTACTTTACTCTTCTACCTGTCTGGACTTTTGGGGATAAGTTTGAAGTTGTTCAGTAGGGACGCAAACTTGTGATCCATCTTCTTAGGGGTGCCCCTATTACAGAAAGTACTTTTATACCAGGGTATGTCACAGTAGTCCCGCACTCTGAGATTGTCCTCGTAAACCACTTGAACCACCCCACAATCTTCACAGTAAGAGTACTAGATTTTGGAGAAATATTCAGTAGATGGGATGGTACTGTCGGTCACGCACAGTTCTTCAAGGTAATAGTACTGCCCTACCCTAAGTTCTACATAGTTTGACATTGTTATTGTTTTGAATAGAGAGTTGTTAGGTTCTAGTACTAGTCATGTGCTGCCTCTTCTCTCGCTTCATCCTCCTCACTAAGCAATTTGAATTCACTACCAAAGTTAGCTGCTCAGAAGCCTTTCTTGGCTAGTTCTTCATTAACTTCTTCTCCTAACTGGTCGGCTCTTGGTACCTCTAGTGACTGGTGTCTCGTAGCTGGTCTGGCAATTCCTATCCAGCTTTGTTGTATATTCAGTGGCGTTCCTTCCGTGTTCTGTTCTCACTATTCCTTTACTGGTTCTATACGGTGCTTGCAGCCTTCCAGAGATTCTCAGCTGGCCTCGCTTTATGGGTATCGCTTCCATTTAACTAGGAATTTGTTATCATTGTATCCTTTCCTGTGATCCAAGATTTCTGCAACTTCCTGTTCTGAGTTCTTCTTTATCAGGATCAAGACAGAGCAAGTATGGGCTCGTACAGGGACTCCTGGGTCACTGTTTGCGTGAAAATACTTTACTGATATAGAGTGGAGGACACCTGTGTCCTTTCAGTAGGTTTTCACATCCATCTTGACTCTGTAGTTCTTGCTAAATTCGTTGAATTCTAGCACTTTGAATGGTCCTCACGAGTGCAGCTGTAACTTTGTTCTTCCCCCCAGATGTGGAGGCACACAGTGCTCTATGTTCTAGTACCAATTCTCCCATTGCTATAGATTTGGGTGGCCTTCTGTATTGTGCTACTGTGGTTGCACTTTGTTGCCATACTTACTTCACTCCTTGGTAGGCTATGTTTCGATTGGTCTAGTGCCAGTTCAGGTAGTTATCTGAGACCAGGAATGCCTAATTTTGAAAGAGGGTTATCAGTAGCAATGGGTAGTTCTCTGTATATGTTGCCTTATATGATGACATGTAGAGGGTTTCGGAGAAACCTGGATTCAGGTATGCTGTGAATATCATAAGGAGGGGTTCCAAGTGTGTCTGTGGCTTGTTGACCATGTTTCTTAGACTGGTTTTCAGATCGCAGATCTTTTTTCAACCTATCCATGGGTTTCATAGTGGCCAGGTGCTGCTTTGATGTATTCAATTCCAAGGTATTTGTATATCAGCTTCCACTGGTTAGATTCCAAAGGAGGGTTAGCATTACTGATTAGTAACAGGGAGTGGCTGTGAGGGGTAAAGATGTCTCGTTCCAGCGGTTTCATTGTTCCTTCTGTTGTGACTGTGGTGGCTGTAGGTATAAGCCACACACAGCTGCTTAATCAGTCCACTGCTACCTGGACAAGATCAAATCAACTTGACTTGTTGAAAGGTTCTGCGCAATGAATAGCGATTGACTCAAACACCTCAGTGGCAGGGTTAAGAGTTTGGGTCCTTCCTTCTGGTCTCGGGATTGGTTCCTTATTTATCTGGCAGTTGTCCTATAGCTTTACATAATTGGGAAAATCCTTCCTCATGTCAGGCCAGTAGATGTATTCAGTCACATATTCGAGATTTTGTTCTGCACTCTGGTGTCTTTTGCCATATATCTCATACAGGATATATTCTTGCAAGGTTTTTCCATTGGAGACCTGTTCTTTGAGAATATGGAGGTAGTGTTCACCATAACAGGTTCTCATATGTAGCATGCTATCTACTATATAAGCTGCTTCCAGTTCTCCTTGTCCTGTGTCCCTCATAGCTCCAGAGCAGATTAGTTTGTATCGCTATCCAGATACTGTCTGTTTTCTGAAAACACTTTGCATCTGACAAGATGCATCAATAATGTCCTATTTCTCGGCAATCTGTGTTGCCCTGGTCCTGGGCAGTGCTTTGTCTTCTTCCTCTCCTAGGATATTATAGTAGGTATTGCAGGATGCCTCTCTTGAGGGGCATACAACTAGGATAATCGGCTCATTATTGCAGATCTCAAGTGAGCTTCTATGCAGGGGTTTCACTGCTAGCCGTCATAGGGGTTCACTAGAGGGGTTACCCTGTGGGTTTTTAATCCTGGCATATCAAGGTGTCATCATAGCGGAAGGCTTACAAGAGTTACTGGCGGTTCTATCAGTTCATCAGCCAGTCCTGCTACTGCGTGTGACATTTGTTCATCCCATTCAGAGCCATTGTAAGTACTGCCCCTGGAGGCGAGTTTGTCCTCCCCTATTCGCGGTTGGGAGCAATCATGTGGTTCCCAGAACCGTGCCGCGCATGCCTGAGAGTTAGGTGAGCTTTTTAGAGCCGTTGGGGCCAGTGCTATAGTAGGATTTCGGGATGAGGTGGAGTCAGAGATATCATCGTTCTCCTGTGTGGGAGCGAAAATTAGTGGTAGAGTCTAGTCATCATAGTCTTTATACATATGGGAGAGTACATCTGCTAAATAGTTTGTTTGTCCTGGCCTGTACACTACCTTTATGTTGTATTCGCTCAACTTAGATATGTAGCGCGTCCTACTTTTGCCAGAGATCTGATCCACTTCTAGGTTTAACAGGGGTTGGTCATTTGTAATAATAGTTATTTTAGAACCTATAAGAATACGGTTGAATCGGTAGAGTGAATTGATCACAGCCAGTGCCTCCTTGTCTATAGTGCCTGTAACCAGTACGGGTACAAGGTTAGTTTATGTTTGGTTTTACGAGTATCGCTTGATACCTGTATTTTTACATGTGATATCGGTTGATACACAGGTTCTTTTATGTTGGGTTTCACGAATATCGCTTGATACTAGTATTATTTCGTGTGATATCGATTGATACACAAATTGTTTTATCTTTGGTTTTACAATATCCTTTGACACTTGGATTATTTCGTGTGCTATCGGTTGATACGAACTATGTTATAGAATATCGCTCATACTGGGGATAAGTGATATGCTGTATCTAAAGAGCGCTGATTTTCACGATGGAAACGGCAGAGTACGACGGACAGTATTGTTAATATACTTGGTTGAACGCTTACTTCTTTGATCTCCTATTATACCCCATTTGAAGGCGCAATTAGTAAGCAGTGCTGGCTTCTTTTTGATCAAAAAGGCATCTGCTCCTATCGTACTGCTATGTGGCTAGCGCCTAGCCTGAAGATGTTGCATTTTTTTAACCTCAGCAAGTGGATAGAAACATGCCCCAACCAGGCCTAATCAACCTACGAAAGTCCAACATGGAAGCTAGCAGTAGGGAGTGGCAGAACCACAAATGGTTCGGCTCCGCGAACATGATACCATTGAGTCATTGGAGATTCGCGGTGGGAAGCAGGTTCCATGAGAAGCCCTTACAAACAGAAGACAACCCAGGAAACCGAAAAGGGCTGAAGGGTGACTTATGAATTGGCAGAGCAGAAAGGCAATTAGCACGCGATTTGGCTAAGCAGAGCTTTAGTGAATGGATGGACGACTTAGCAAAGGCACCAGCAAGCCTTTCAGGCCTCTTTCCCTCTAGCCCCAGCAAAGGAAATATATCGGCACAGCCACCAAAGAAAGACAGCTCACCTGGCCATACTGCAAAGGTGGAAGACGACAACACCGAGGAATCAGATGACTTGGTAATGAAGCAACCTCGGGATGAAGACCCCAGCGATTCCTAAAAATGCTCGTCAGACAACTGTTCCAGCATCCAAGGATCTGAACACAATATGTCCACAGGAGAATCCGCTGTGCCACCCTGCCAAGGGGCTGTGCGACCAGGAGCCAAGATCAAGCTCCCGGTGCCACCCGTCTTCTCGCGCGAAAGGGAAGACCTAAAACCTGAAGCGTTTGATTGATAGGTTACTACCACTTCTCAATATCTCGCCTTACGCAACGTGGAGAACACAAAGTAAGAAAGTGGTGCATACTTCACAGGTTTCCATACTGGAAAAGCAGAAGAAGCATATCACCAAGCGATGAACCACTACAATAGTAAGGATAAGATACAAGAAGCAAACCTGATAAAGTACCTAAGAGACAGATTCCAATTCCCATGAAACACAGAAGAACGGTACAAGAAGTGCAAGGAAATCAATCAACTGCGAAACAGAAGAAGTAACAGAATAACACTGGTGGCAACGGATCTGCTGATGCGCCATGGACGATTGCCCAGCGGAACGGTGTCTCAGTACTTGTAACGACCCAACGTACATGAGCTATGGCAGACGGAACCTATACCCATACAGGTAGCCAGGACGGGAACTGGTAGGAACCGGCAGGCAAGTAAGTACTGGACCTACGGCGACCCCCATGGCCCGGGCTCCGAGCAGGAACAGAAGTGGCAGGTCAGGTACCTAGGTACCTGGGTACACCCGGGAGCGGTGTCAGCATACTTAGGAACCTCTCAAGGGGCAGTTACTCAGTTAGGCAG
>PYWC01000205.1:6279-16328 GCA_003182015.1 Tuber magnatum | reverse complement strand
TATCAAACGATAGCACACGAAACACTACAAGTATCAAATGATACTGTGAAACCAAACATAAAACAACCTAGTACCCGTACCGGTTACACATTTGACCAGAGGCAAGATAACAAATCCTGAAGATATAGAGCCACTTCACAAAATGTTGAGAACAGAAATGGTCACAGCCCAACTATGCCAAAGGAAAAATTATGATCAACACTAAATACCAAATCCAAAGCTACAATCAAGAGACATGGCATGGTTATTACCACAAAATATACAAACCAAGACACTATTGAAGAAGTTGGACTACGAGAAAATCAGACCATTCAAGAGCTTGGCAAAAGTAGAGAGTTACACTTATAAGCTCAACCTACTACCTCAGATAGTCATACATAACACATTCCACATCTCTCTCCTCGAACCTTATTCTGACAACAAGTTCCCCTCTCAAAAAACACTGCCCCCTCCACCTATCAAGATAGACATAGAAGATGAATATGAACTCCAAGCAATAAACAACTTCCACTTACACTATAGTAAACTTCAATATCTTGCTAAGTGGACCAGTTATTCTTCCAAACATGATAAAATATAGTATCCTGCCACTAATTTCACCAATGCTAAAGAGATTATTGCCATCTTCTACTGTACTACCAGCAAAAACCAGCAGCCAACAGTTCACAATGAGGTGGCAGAAAATGGCTGGGTCACAGTTGAAGACTGCCACGAATTTGCAAAGAATGTGCTAAGAGTACAGAAAGAGTCTGAAGAGGTAGAGGTTGAAGGAAAGAATAACACAAAAAAGACTTAGACAGTGTGCAGTCATTGTGACTTCACAATCCATAAAGATGCAAAGGAACAACAAGGCTGATGGCTTACTGAGCCCACTAGGACAAGGGACTCAGATAGTGACCAGGAGTAGGCCAACTCCAGGCGATACCAAATATGCAAAGTAGACAAGCCTGAGGCCCTGACCTGCCCCAAATACCACAAGATAGACTGGCAGAACTGCACCTGCAGGTTCTGCCCCTACTACTAGCAGCAAAAGAAAGAGCCAGAAAGGTAAGCTCTGACAAGAGAGCAGGAAGGGAGAAGCGAGTACAAAGTTTCATTTGTGGTGAAGAACATCCTGTGCGAAACAATATGAAACCAGGACAAAATAATAATCTGACAGAAGAAACTAATCAGGAAACAGTAGGAAATAATTAATGGGTAGAGACAAATAGTCAATAGGTTCAACAAGGTGAAGAGGACATTGAAAGAGGAAGAAGCAAGATGGACCCAGGAGTGTCAGGGCAGGAGAGACCTAGAGGATTGGTTGCTGGAGAAGTACCAGAACCTGCAATACTACGAGTTGTGGACGTACAAGTATGTAGCAGCCATCAAGGAAAAGAGAAAGAGGAGAAAGTAAAACAAAGCCCGATGGGACTTAGGCTGGAGGGAGAGAGGAGCTAATATCACAGATGGTGACAAGGGTAGAAGATTGGTTACATCAGTTTTTTGGCTAACCTCAGGAAGGAGGAAGGTTTTAGTTAGACTTACCAGCAAGGCAGAATGGTCAGGCTTACTGGTAAGGAAGATTAGTTAGACTCTTACACCATAGCTCACATTGGGGTTATGAGGTCTTATATGACTCACTATTGTGAGTTATTGGTATATTATGATTGGTAGTTGTATTTGAATGGCTTGCAGTTGCAAGTTGCATAATGTTATAACTTTCACATATGACTCGAATAGAGAGTCATCAGTCTTATATATGTGATATGATTAGTGGAGATGACTATGTAACGGGGGCACCCCTAGGAAGATGGATCCCAAGGTTGCGACCGCACCAAACAACTTCAAACTTATCGCCAAAAGTTCACACAGATGTAAGAGTAAANGTTTCATGATGGGCTGGTACCGCCTTGATATGTTCAATGCCTAACGATCGACACTGTTGTCTCCAGACATGAGACTCAAACCTTGGGTCCGCATCGCGCACCAGAGATGTTGGGTAGCCATTGGGTGTAAAAACTTTGTTGTGTAGCAGTTCCCAGGTTGCTATTGCTGTTACTTGCTTCATTGTAGGTATAAGCCACGTGAATCCGGAAAACCTATCCATCGCAACTAGGATCATCTCATATCCCCATGAATTGTGGAAGGGTCCCGCAAAATCAATGGCTATTGATTCCAAGATTTCTGATGGCAGGGAAATTGTTTGAGCCTTTCCTTCAGGTAATTTTGTACACTCCTTATTGACCTGGCATGTGTGGCACTAGGCTACATACGCTCTAAAGTCTTTCCGCATTTCAGACCAAAATAGGTACTCCGTCGCGTACCGTAAGTTTCTTTCAACACTGTGGTGACCTTTGTTGTGAATTTCGCTAATGACATATTCTCTTAATGTCGTTTTTCCATATGCGGGGCCTTTCTGGATATACAGGCAGTCCTCTCCGTATCTGGTTTTTGCCTATAGTATTCCGTTTGCAACCTTGTAAGAAGACAAATCTCCTGTTGAGTCCATATTCTCATTTGCTTTTTTCCAAATTGGTTCTTTCCGGTATGCTACTACCATGTATGCTCGGAACGTTCCGATCATTTTGTTGATTGTTTGTAAGGTGTCGTGTTCATCTTCTATCTCGCTTCCTCTTGTTGTCTCAGGTAGGTCTACCTCCTCGTTGTCCTCTAAGAGATTATAAAGTCCGCGCCGATATTCTCTCATTGTCAGGGGCATTACCAAGACTATCGTCTCATTGGTAAGGCTTTCTAGCTGTTCCGCTTGCCTAATGGGTGGTGGGCTATCCAGTCCTGGCATTCAGAACACTGCTATGGTCTCAGTCGTAAGATTTTCTATCTGTTCCGGCTCCGGCATCTGGAATGCCGTGGCTTCCAGGTTTAGCAGTGCCGGAATTGCATAAGACCTGGGCGTTGGTTGGGAAAGGGTGGACGGTCCTTCTCCCGGACAAATTGATCTTTCACAGGTGGTTTGTTGCCATTCCCAGTCATGGATTTCGGGGGACTCCGGGGGGCTCGGGTCTCTTTCTGTACTTGGGGGGCTCGGTCCTTCACTAGGTGGGTAAGGGGTCGACTTTCCTCGTCATCTCGGATGGTTATTCGTGAATTTGATCCCTGTTTGATAATATGGGCAATGATCTACGTAACAGTGTGAATAGTGTAGGGCGCTATGTTGGAGTCCTTCTGGTGGCGTGCTTCCCAGGGTACACTGGTCACCCCAATCGTTTCCTGCAGTAATTGAGCAGGGGCTTTCGGGGGGTACAGAGGCCTCGTTGGGGTACTCCGTATAGGAGAAAGGAGGGGAAGTAGGGGAGAACTCCTGCGTGGTTTTCATTGTGTTTGATTCTTGTTCGTAGACCGTTTTATCCGAGATGTCATCCGATTCTTTCGTATGATCATGGACATCGGGTGGATTCAAGTCTGGTCCTCCCTCATAACTTCCGGAAAGAGCGTCAACTAAATCGTTCGCGCTTCCTGGTGCGTAGACTATTTTCGCATCATATTTTCCCCAGGCACTTAACCATCTCACTTGTTTTCTGCTGGAGTTCTTCGCTGTTCGCAGGTGTGTTAAGGGTTGGTGGTCTGTGACTATCATAAAGGAGTTTCCCATTAGTACATTGTGGAACCGATTAAGTGCTTCCACCATCGCTAAGTCCTCTTCATCGGTGGTCCCATAGTTCATCTGAGCGTTGGTGAACTTTCTGCTGTGTAACGCGGCTGGTCATGCTGTCTCACAAGTGGGTCGTTGTCCCACCCATGCTCCAACTCCTAAATCTGAGGTGTTTGTAACCAACCAAATTGGTTCCTTGCTCTGTATGTCTATTGGTCGCATGACTTGGTGATCGATAATCCTCTTCTGAACCATATCAAATGCGGTCTGGTTGGTTGTTGTCCATACGAATTCAGCGTTTCCCGTTAAGTCGGTTAGTGGTGCCGTCAACGTAGCGTGGTGTGGCAGAAACTGGGCCACATAGTTCACCATTCCTAGGAACCGTTGCAATTCCTTCTTGTTTTTTGGTGTTTCCCATTCTGCAATGGATGATATTTTCTGGGGGAAAGCATGGATTCCCTCGTTGTCCACTATGTGTCCTAATACTTCCAATTTGTCCGCAAACAGTACTGATTTCCACTTACTCACGTAGAATTTTGCTTTCCTGAGTCGCTCACATGATTGGCGTATGTGTTGTTCGTGTTCCTTTGATGTGTCTGAAAATATGAGAATATCATCAATGTAGACCCATACAAAATGATGTAAATATTCGCTTAGGAGGTCCTCCATTATTCGCATAAATGTTGCTGGTGCATTCATGTCTCCTTGGAGCATGACTTTGCTCACAAAGCCTCCAAATGGTGTTTTGAATGAGTTGAACTTAACACTGTCCTTGTCCACACGTGTTTGAAAGTATGCGTCGCTTAGGTCAATCTTACTCCTGAATTTTGCTCGTCCTATTCGGTTAAGGATCTGCTGTTGATTTGGAATTGAAGGACTATCCATGATCGTGTTGTCCTTTCTCAGTTTCAGGTCCACCAGGGGCCGGATCCTTCCATCTGACTTTGGTTGTACAAACGTGGACGCCGCTCCAGGTACCTCTTGTCGTACAATCACTCCACTTCGTAATTTCTCGTTTATCCAGTTCATGAGTTTTTCCTTGTAGGCTTCTGGGATCGAGTATGTTGGTTGATTTCGCAGGTCAGTTGGATCCTTTATCCGGATGTGATGGCTAATCTTACGCACTAGGGGTAGTGTTTCAGGAACTTTGTCAGGGAATACATCCTTGTATTCTTCCAGCAATGTTGTTGTGGTGGTGTCTGCCACAGCGGCTCGGAATTCCCCGCTTGTTGGTTTGCATAGCACACGTAGCTTATCATCGGGAAATTCCACTGCGGTCTCTCCACACCTGATAAGAGCATTATGTCTTTTTAGGAATGGCATTCCAATCAGGGCATTGTACTTTGCCAAGTTTCCTACCAACATCTCCTGATTAGTCCATTTCGTTTTCCCAATTCCTACAGTTAGTCCACATTTCTTGTGGCTTGAAGAGCGGGATTTTTCGCAGGCATATTGACTGTTGTTGGTTGGGGTAGGGGTTCCGTAGTGATGCCATGGGTAGAGATAAAGGTGGCGCTAACTATGTCGCAGCCGATTGTTCCCGTGTCGAACAGTACCTTTCCTGGATGGCCTTCTATGTAAATCGTTCCCTCAAGAGCATCACGGGGCCTAATTGCCAACATTGGTTGTGTTCGTAGGCTTTCCATTTCCACTTAGTTAATTTCCACCTCGTCATATTCAGTTGCTTCCATGTGCTTTGTGCTAGCCTTCCGCTTAATGGTCTTTCCTTTTCCCTTTTTGGCATAGCAATCCTTTGCGTAGTGTCCATTTTTTCCGCATTCGAAACATGTATCTTCCTCACGTTGCTTCTGCTTCTTGTCTTTCTTGTTTTTTAGATCTTTGCGGTATGCTTTATCCTTCTTCGTAATATCCCGCGATGATGATCCTTTGCTATTTCTTTGCTGTACCATATCAGTTCGGTAAACTCCTGTTTCATACAGGATAGCATCCTTCCGTTCGGCCTGCTTGACTATCTTTTCACAGGAATCACCATCCTCCTCCATGGGTTCTACCTCCTGGCGTAGTCTGGGATGCATTGCCTCATACAATCTTTGTCGCAGTGTATACTGAGACACTATTCCAGTAGGCAATCGTCCATGATACATTAAGAGATCCGTTGCGACTAGGGTTATTCTTTCAGTTTTGCCATTTCGTACTTGCTGGATGTCCTTGAACCTTTTGTATAGTTCTTCCGTGTTTCGCGAGGATTGGAATCGCTCTCTCAAATACTTTATCAAGGTCGTGCCACGGATCTTTTCCCCACTCTCATAGTGGTTCATTACTTCGTGGTATGCTTCTTCTGCCTTTCCAGTGCAGAAGCTTCCAAATTATGCTCCGCTTCCTTCCTCTGTTTTGTCCACTTCGTGTAGGGCTAGATATGGAGATGTTGTTACCACCCATCGATCGAACACTTCCGGTTTTAAGTTTTCCTTTTCGCCCAAGAATGAGGGTGGTAGTGGGAGTTTCATTTTAGGTCCTGTTCGCCCGGCCCAGGTCCTGCAGATTCACCTTCGGACATATCGTGTTCAGACTCTTCGTCACTTGAACTGTTGTCTGAGGAGCTTTCTGGATGATCACTGGGGGGTTCTCCTAGTGGCTGTCCTACTACCGAGTGATCGAATGCTTCCTCGTCATCTTCTTCCTTCTTGGGTGTCCAGACCGGTATGCTATCTTTCTTCGGTGGTTGCGCTGATGCCTTTCCTTTGCGGGGGCTGAGGGGAAATAGCCCAGGAAGGCTTGTTGCTTCCTTAACTGATTCGTCAGTTGATTCACTAAAGATTTGCTTGGCCAAGTCCTGCGCTAGCTGTCGTTCAGCTTCGTCAATCGAGAATCCGCTCTTTGGCCCTCTCAGTTTCTTGGAGTGCCTTTTCGTGGTAAGGCCTTCCCGTGGGACCTGCTTCCCACTTCGCGTCTCTAGTGACCCAATGGTGTCGTGTTGGCGGAGCCGATTCCTTCGTGGTTCTGCTGCTCCCCGATGCTAGCTTCGCTTTTGGACCTTTTGTAGCTTGATCAGACCAGGTTCTTGCAGGCTTCTTAACCGCTTGCTGAGGTTAAAAAAATATAACGTGTTCGGGCCAGGCCCTAGTCACGTAGCAGTACGATAGGAGCAGATGGCCTCGTGATCAACACGAAGCGAGTGCTGCTTGCTAAAAGAGGCTTCGAACGGGGTGNACATAAAACAATGTGTGCATCAAACGATAGCACACGAAACTCTACAAGTATCAAACGATACTGTGAAACCAAACATAAAACAATGTGTGTATCAAATGATAGCACACGAAACACGACAAGTATCAAACGATACTGTGAAACCAAACATAAAACAATCTTGTACCCGTACCGGTTACACTCCCAAAATAAAATAACAATTTCACCAAATAAAACAACTTAATGAAATCCTAATAGCCGGTAGTTCCGCTATTCTCCGGAAAGGACCCATCCTCATCGTCATCGCTATCGTGCAGCAATCTCAAGTCATCCTGCAACATCCATTCAGCACCTTTCAACCATCTCTCTAAATACTCTCCACATGGCGCCCCGCGCACAAAGCAACCTGACTTCCAGTAGTGTGGCAGGTCCACGAAGTTCCGCACTATCTGGTCCTCCCATTCCTCCGTCTCCACATCGATCCGTCCACAATCTTCGCAATGATCGATATAAAATATCTTCCAGTATGCGTCTTCTGGAATTATTTCTCGGTAAGGCAGGTACCCCAAAATGAAGTCTTGTCCCTTTATGCTGACTTCTGCATAGGTGGACATTTGCTTTTCGTAATGGTAGTTTGTTATAGGGGAAGGTTTTGTAAGAGGTTAAAGGTTTTGGAGGACTTGTAGTAGTTTGTTTTTTTCGGCAGTTTAGAGGGCTGGTGGCCAGTATTTATGTTTTTGTGGTGACCTGGCTTACGTGTTGGCCTCGCTTAGGTGTTGGCCTCGCTTAGGTCCTCTTGGAAAAGGGGTTGTTGCTAAATTTCAGTTTCTTCCGTCTCCATGCAACCATCACACTTTTCTGTGCTCAGGTAGCACCCGCTACCGAAGCGGAAAACATCTGATACTGACTCTCCCCACATTCGTCCCGTTGATTCTGTTGTTATTTCCAAGCATTTGTTGCAGATGTGTATGAATGGTCGGTGTGTAAAGTATCGTCTAGGAATAATATCACCGTTCACCAACAGTCCCATTCGCTGATGGCGCAGTCTCCAAGGTACTTGCTCATGGTTTGACATCGTAAGGCTGTTGGATGGAGTGTTCTTTTCTTTCCCTATTGCCAGTACTCCGCCTCGGCCAGCCGGGCTAGGTATGCTGCTTCATCGTCCATTACCCGATTTTCGTCTTCGCTGCTTTCGAACTCCCTCTCGAAGTGGGCTGACCAAAATCCGTCTTGTATTCCTTGGTCAGCGTCCGGGCACAGATGTTGGATTTCTGGCAGGGTTGGGCTCCATGCCACCGTCACATGGTTTATCGTCGGGGGTAGTTCGTCCTGAGGTTTGTTGTCTTCCCACCATTGATTAACGACTTCCATCGCATTTTCCAATCCCTCAAGACGTTCCCAGCTATTTTCTGTTTCCAGGTACCCCAGCTATTTCACTAGGAATTGCTCACGGTCATATCGTCTTCTGTGGTCTCGTATGGTTTCCACCTCCCATTCCGGTTTCTCATTTACTACGATTGGGGGTGGTTTTGCGTGGCTCCTGGCAGGGAAGGAGGCATCATCGTTAGGTTGGTATCTTTGCACAGTGGAAGCATGGAATGTCGCTGCTCGGTTTCTGTACATTCTGCCATCCATTTCTACCGTGTAATTTTGTGTATGCTCCTTGTATCCATTTATCTTCTATGGTCCACGCCAGCGCGGTTGCAATTTCTTTCTACGTCCTGATTCTGTTGCGAATAAATTTCCGTATACCAGTAACAAGTTGCCCTTTCCTATCAGTGTATGGTGTCTACGTCGTTTTGCTGCCATTCTCGTGCTTCTAAATCGTGCCGTTTTAATCGCATTGAATGCCGCGTTCTGGATTGCTTGGTGCCTATTTAGTAACTTGCCGGCTGCCGCTACTGCGGAGTTGTTCAAGTTTGCTAGGGGCAGTAGTGGGTAATTCTTTCCGAAAATGGCTTTATATGGTGACATGCCGAGAGTTTCTGACCATCCCGCATTCAGGTGTGCTGCTATCTCTGGTATAGCATCCAACCAATCGTTCTGTCTGGCGTTGACTAGGTTTCGGAGAGTTGTTTTCAATTCTCGAATTTTCCTTTCGACCTGTCCATTCGTTTCATGATGGGCTGGTACCGCCTTGATATGTTCAATGCCTAACGATCGACACTGTTGTCTCCAGACATGAGACTCAAACCTTGGGTCCGCATCGCGCACCAGAGATGTTGGGTAGCCATTGGGTGTAAAAACTTTGTTGTGTAGCAGTTCCCAGGTTGCTATTGCTGTTACTTGCTTCATTGTAGGTATAAGCCACGTGAATCCGGAAAACCTATCCATCGCAACTAGGATCATCTCATATCCCCATGAATTGTGGAAGGGTCCCGCAAAATCAATGGCTATTGATTCCAAGATTTCTGATGGCAGGGAAATTGTTTGAGCCTTTCCTTCAGGTAATTTTGTACACTCCTTATTGACCTGGCATGTGTGGCACTAGGCTACATACGCTCTAAAGTCTTTCCGCATTTCAGACCAAAATAGGTACTCCGTCGCGTACCGTAAGTTTCTTTCAACACTGTGGTGACCTTTGTTGTGAATTTCGCTAATGACATATTCTCTTAATGTCGTGTTTCCATATGCGGGGCCTTTCAGGATATACAGGCAGTCCTCTCCGTATCTGGTTTTTGCCTATAGTATTCCGTTTGCAACCTTGTAAGAAGACAAATCTCCTGTTGAGTCCATATTCTCATTTGCTTTTTTCCAAATTGGTTCTTTCCGGTATGCTACTACCATGTATGCTCGGAACGTTCCGATCATTTTGTTGATTGTTTGTAAGGTGTCGTGTTCATCTTCTATCTCGCTTCCTCTTGTTGTCTCAGGTAGGTCTACCTCCTCGTTGTCCTCTAAGAGATTATAAAGTCCGCGCCGATATTCTCTCATTGTCAGGGGCATTACCAAGACTATCGTCTCATTGGTAAGGCTTTCTAGCTGTTCCGCTTGCCTAATGGGTGGTGGGCTATCCAGTCCTGGCATTCAGAACACTGCTATGGTCTCAGTCGTAAGATTTTCTATCTGTTCCGGCTCCGGCATCTGGAATGCCGTGGCTTCCAGGTTTAGCAGTGCCGGAATTGCATAAGACCTGGGCGTTGGTTGGGAAAGGGTGGACGGTCCTTCTCCCGGACAAATTGATCTTTCACAGGTGGTTTGTTGCCATTCCCAGTCATGGATTTCGGGGGACTCCGGGGGGCTCGGGTCTCTTTCTGTACTTGGGGGGCTCGGTCCTTCACTAGGTGGGTAAGGGGTCGACTTTCCTCGT
>PYWC01000021.1:2302353-2314804 GCA_003182015.1 Tuber magnatum | reverse complement strand
GCGGTAAGCGGATAGCCCGCGTGAAGGAGCGCCTTTCCGCGGGTTGCCGTGCTGCGGCGTTTACGACCCTCCATTCGACGGGGTTTTGTCCTATCGTGCGGCTGGATGATGGTATCATATCCGTCTAACCTCGCCATACTCGCAAGAGTGGTTTTTTTGGAGGTGTCGCACAGTATTCTAATTGTGAGATGCGTGGCTTGGTAGGTTTCTGTGGGGTCGCTGTGATGATGATGAGGAAGTGTGATGCTACGAGGTGTGATACAATACTACGGTCTTTATTTTTAGCCCTTTTCCGGGAGTTGAATATCAGGTAATGCTGTTTTCGGCTGGGTGTAAGTGGTGGTGCTTTTTGGGATTCTGAGCCTGCGGGTGTGGGTTCGCTGGAGAGGATCTGTGTGGGGATTTTGTTTCTCGTCCTCATGATTCTGTCATAACATGCTGCCTAGATGGTTCCTTTGTGGCTTGTTGGTAGATTCACTTGCGGGGACGGGCAATTTCTGTAGGTTCTCTCTTTTTTCTTTCCTTCTACTGATCTCTTTTACATTAATACCCCAGAGTTGTGGGTTGCATTGATCGAATATCGATCAGTTAGGTATCATACTACGTCTCTGAAGTTGGGTAAGATACGACGTGCCCTATCATACTATAATAGTATCATAACAAAGCAGAGTGATGTATGATGCCAAAGCTTGAACCCCCAGAGCCATCTATTGGAAAGTAGAATGTGTCGAAAGACGCTGGCTCAATTGGATAATATCTCTTGTAGGGTTTCTTGAGAGACTACTGTCTTGGAATAATTCTCCTGGCATTCCGGACATGGGGCCTGGTATCCGGATCGTGTTCGATTACTCCTTTATTTCACTTTCTTCGACCTGTTCCCCCTTCCACACTTTTGTTTTCGGTATCTACTCACTGAGCGTGGTCTCTAACTGCTGTATTCCCTAGCATCACGAGCTCTTAGCCGAGAGCAACAACCCGTTGCACTATCTCTGCGGTTGGCTTACATTTCACGGCCACAGTTGTTAGTAGTAGGTTGTGACTGTACCGGTGGTATGAATGGAGCTTGACAATGGGGGAATAAATGAATCCCATAGCAGCCAATAGTGTATGATTAGCAGCCTGAGTAATTAATTTTTTATCACGTTTTAGAAGTGCCTAAAACCTTTCCAATCACGCTATCTTGTGTTTGGACGTGTTTTCCTTCTTGAAATATCGATATAAAACCTAATTAACTGTCGCCATACCGGTACAGTACATATCAATTTCTGACTCTGGGATCATGTCTCAAATTTGAAATCGGTACAAGTAACCTCTCTGAATGCGCTTACTTCTGGACAACTCACCTTATCTTAACCGCTTAGCGCGAGGTTGAAACCATTCCTGTTTTAACGGTGGATTGGTGTGCTACTATTATGCCGGTATGAGTGCTGTGAGCTCTCGGAAAACCTACAGTACTGTACCTAAGCAATGCAATTATCATAAATGACCCCCAAGTACGCTCCCAATACCATAGGCGCTGCAAAATTAGTCTTGATCAACACAGCCCGAAGTGTAATACTAAGTGCCAGCAATGCAAGAACACTGTCCCCGATTCTAACAAAAGCGTTGACAGTGATTTCAGGTAGGTTATTCAAGTTAAGTTAGCTCTTAACTCCTGTATCATACCGGTACCAGAGGGGTTATCACCGCTATCAAACCAGTGGGGTCTGTTGTCCATTATACTTGTAGTTTAGCGTTGCGAGCAGCAACCAGGGTCACAGGTTGCTGCAAGCGGGAGTGGCATCGGGGTTCCACCTTGCACTGAAGTACGGTAGCCGGGGCTCAGTATGGCCACAGTTTGAGACTTTGAGTTGCCGATATCATATTATCATATCGTGCTGTAAAGATATGATACCGGTACCGCGTTTCCAGACCTGGCACCATCCACCACGAACTCTACTTTGAGCTCCTTACCAATACCGGTACCTCATCGCACCTACCCCTGACTTTCTCCATTCAACAATAACCAACCAACCAGCCGGCCAGCTACGGTGCTATCCTCCCCCGAGATAGATTAACCCAACCTCCTTGCAGCACAGTCATGGAATCTGTGACCCAGGCGCTTTCTCAAATTTTCCCACCGACACCAGTGTTCACAGAAAAAGACCTCCCGGATCTCTCCTCCAAGGTCTACATCGTCACCGGGGGAGCCTCCGGCGTCGGAAAAGAGCTCTGCAGGGTGAGTGCGTACCGTCCTACTATTCCCAAGATTCCCATTGACCGTAGAGTACTATAGATACTCTACAGCAAGTCTGCTACCGTCTATCTTGCCGGGCGCAATCAACAAAATGCCGACGGTGCCATCTCTTGGATCAAATCCGAAGTCCCAGACAAAAGAGGAAGACTCAAGTTCCTAAATTTGGATTTGAACGATCTGTCTACCATCAAGGGCTCCGCGCAAGCCTTCCTCGCGGAGGAGAACCGCCTAGATGTTGTTTGGCAAAACGCCGGTGTTATGATGCCTCCGAGCGGGTCCAAAACGAAGCAAGGCTACGAATTGCAATTAGGAACAAACGTGATAGCTCCGTGGTTATTCCAGAGTTTTCTTACTCCGTTGATGCAGCGGACGGCTGCGCTACCGGACACGCCAAAAGATAGTGTTCGCGTTATTTGGGTAAATATAATTCGCCCGATCCGCCGGTTTCCAACCGATTAACAAGTAATTGCAGGTGTCGTCTGCTGCAAGTAATGGCTCTCCCGCCCCCGGCGGGATCAACTGGTCCGACATCAATTTCGAGAACGTCGGTTGGGGCATCCCTAGGTTGTTCACCCTGAAACCCGAAATATACGGTCAGAGTAAAGCGGCGAACATCATTCTAGCAGCCGAGGCGGTTAAGAGATGGAGCGGATCAGGAATCCTCTCCGTTTCTCTTAATCCGGGAAATTTGAGAACATCTCTAATGAGGCATGTTGCTGGGAGATTCCTGACCCCGATAGTTGTACAGTCCTNGTGGTCGTGCCGAGATGAAAGAGCTTCATCACACACACGGCATCGACGTTGCGCTCGAATGGGTCAAGTCCCACGCGGGCATACGCGGGAATATCCGCGTAGACAAACTCGCACGGGTGGCGTGCGCGATCAGAAAGAAGCAGAAGGATGGCTATACTAGTGAGATACTGGCCGAGAGGATACGGAGGAGGGAGGAATGGGTTCGGGGATGCAGGGAACTAAAGGTGAAGAGGTGGAGGGCTGCGGGGGCGGTGAAGGAGGAGGATGAGGACAAGCCGGTGAATTATGAGATTAATACGGGCTATGGTAGATCTCCGTTCAAGGAGTATGAAGCGCCGCTTGTTTTGAATTATTAAGTTGGGTTGGGGTATATGTATAGCTACGGATTAAATGCACTGTATGTGTGAATAGGCTGGGAGGGGTACAAGCGCTTCAGATGAGGCTACATATATAAGCCGCTAGGGTTAAGTCATTGGGCTGCCAAAACCTGGGGACACAGTCGCGATACTAGTGCGATTCGCATATATCAACTCTGAAGTGGTGCGGTAGGCCGGGCGAACACCTAGCAGAGCAGCGCCCTCGGCCAGGCGCGGCGTTGCTCGTCAAGCAGATACCCGTATCATCCGCACCAAAGTGGTTCCAAACTCCCGACCCCTCATCAAGAGTCCCACCTCGCTGGCTGGGCGCTCACCGGGCCCACTCATCCCCCCACATGACAATCATCACACCTAAACCCCTACGTAGCATTCATGAAATATCACTCGGGCGAAACCGAGAATGTAACTTTCCCTCAAACCGCCTTGCAAGAATTAAACAAAACAGGGCCAAACGGGGGACGGGGAGACAGCGATGCACTGCGCGAAGACCCCAACTCCTCCCACCGAGCACTGAGTACCGGGTTACCCCTCTCGTTCCTGCGGCGCTGTGGCCAAACGATTGCACTACCAGTATCACTCACTGGTATACCTTGATTTTGGAGAATGGTCTCGGTGGAGACATTGTTCTGTTGGAGGGAGGGCGCCACTGGTCAGTTTTGCCGGTTGGGTAAGGAAATACCCTGTGCCGCTGCGCGGAGGAGCAGCTCGCGAAGACACGAATAGAGAAGTATCGTATGATAGTCTTGTATTTGAGAGACGTATCGCGGCTTGGGCATTGGACAGCGAGAGAACGGAGAGCGGTCGGATCCACGAATGTCGTCCACGGGCCGGTCGGTATCGTGATGAAAAGTTACACGAGAGTCGTAGAAGTAAGTGACCAGCCCGAACCCTCCCGGGGCGCGGTAAGCGGATAGCCCGCGTGAAGGAGCGCCTTTCCGCGGGTTGCCGTGCTGCGGCGTTTACGACCCTCCATTCGACGGGGTTTTGTCCTATCGTGCGGCTGGATGATGGTATCATATCCGTCTAACCTCGCCATACTCGCAAGAGTGGTTTCTTAGGANTACGTGACTAGGGCCTAGCCCGAACACGTTACAAATTTGCTAAGAACTACAATTGCTAATATGTTAATTTGATAGCTTCGCTACAATGTTTATTCATATATCAGTATGCAAACACTTGATTGCTATCTTCATAGTCAGAACCTTCACAAATAGCTTGCCAAGCATCAAGTCATACTTACCGAAGAGCATGCTACCAAATGACTCTGTTGGACAAAAGAGTACAAGAACTAGACTCTTATAGACTGGTACCAAGTGATTTGAAGTAATAAGTATATTGTAGAAAAAGTAGGAACAGCACAATAGTGCTGGGTATTCCGCTACCCATAGGAGAAGTGGCTGCCTGAATATGGTGATCCACAACCAAAACACAAAAGTGCCTTATTGATAGTTTGGGCTTGCTTCTGTGGATTAGAGCATGGTGAGCTGCATTGTCTAAATGACAAAAAAACTATGAATGCAGTATACTACCTTAAAATGCTATCAAAATAACTTCTTCCTTCCTTTCTGGCAATACCTACTGGGTATAGATTTAGAGCCACTTTTTATGCAGGATGGAGCACAAGTTCATCCAGCCAAGGCATCCATGACCTTTTTAGGAGAGTATGGTATTAGCCTATATGAGCATCCACTATACTCTTCTGATCTTAACCCAATTGAGCATATATAGGTTCACATAAAGCATACCCTACACAGAATCCACTCAGAGGTAGTCAACTTAAAGGGCCATCCAGAAATAATTCAGAAGTGACTAGTTAAAATATTGCCAACAGTATAGGAGGAGGTACTGGAAGGGTATTTTGGATCAATGCTGGATTCAATGCCCAACAGGGTACAGGCAGTTATTGAAGCCAAGGGATGGTATACCAAATACTAGTCACCAGTGTAGCATGCGTTTGGGCTTTCAATTGTCTGGCTTTGGATAGTATAGCAGGGCCACCACAAAGTTTCTGATTATATAATTAAGCTTGGCATTGAGAGCGGGATCGCAAAGACTTTTGACCAGTGACTGTATATATAATATTGTAAGTTAGTAAATTGGAACACAGCACCTTACTCTACCATGGAACATTACACGTACCAGTATCATACCCCCAAACACAGCACTACACTACAATAAACCACCCACTGTGTGATACCGTATGATATTGCAACCATCCAGCACGACACAGTACCATACCCCCCAAGACAGCCACCCACGGCAACCCTACCCTATCAGTGGAGCACGGGCACGACACCGTATTATACACGACAGAGAACATTACGTAACCTACCTATGATACCATAGCCCACATAGACTACCCGTACACACACACACACAAGGGGCCTGAAGAACGACAGATAATCACGTGAAAATCACAAACTATCAAACTCAAGCACCATCCTCTTCAGTACGATACGGTACGACGGTGACTGTAGCACAACCGACCCGACAGCGTAACACTACATTTGAATTGCAATTCATGTTTGCGGTGGGTGGGAATGGCGGCTTACGCTAGATGCCATCTCCCCCCCCCCCACTCTCGCTCCTATCCAACCTCCTCCTCCTTCTTCTTCCTCTTCTATCATACCTGGAGTGTGCTTATGGTAGCTATCTATGATATCTGGACTATTCATTGGCTGTATCGGGTTGAATCGTCTTCAGCATTGTATGATACTTGTACGAGGTATGACAAGAGAGGTGTGCGAGTGAGGGGGGGTGATCGATCTTCAATGGATTGTTGTACGTACCGTGCCTTTGTCGGTTGTAAAACATGGTAAACCTGGGAACGGGACGGGGCTTTTTTTTTCTGGCTTGTCGGCTGGTTGGCCGGTTGGGTGGTTATGATGGGTGCACTTCGGATACCGGTATGATACCGTGCCAATTGCTAAACACCCGTACTATACTTGTACTCGAGTACCGGTATAGCACAAGTAAGAGCAGTAAACAAACACACTTCATTCATTCATCCACTTTTTCCCTCCCCAAAACTTGGCGTGAATAAATACATTAAATTCCAATTTATCCTATCGTACTGTACCGACCCACCAATCAATTCATGGAGTGTATACAAAGACCGAAAGAAGAAGAAAAAGGAGGGCAGAGTAATAAAGGGGAAGAAAGGAAAGGGAAATAAAAGACAGGAGAAACCAAAACCGCCAAAACAGCCAAGAAAGAGAGAAAGAGACGCTAAAAACACAAACAACAGTAAATACCCCATTGCCAATGCATACCCCTCGAAAAAGAAAAAATGTTTAAAAAAAAATGTTTAAAAAGAAAGAAAGAAATGAATAAACAACCATCTCTCTCCCCTCGCCAACTAACTACTCCCATAAACCATAGTCTCCTGCCTCTTATACCCCCCATCCCCCACAACACCGCTCCCGGGCCCAGCAAACCTCCTCCTCTCATCCTCCCGATCGCGCACTTCCCGCTCGTCCTGGACCAAGGTGCACATGACACAGCAATACGCCTTTCCGCAGTCGCTGGCCAGCGAGCCCTCAAGTCGGTACTTGTCGCGAATGCGCGCTCGCTGCAGGGTTGTGAAGATCCCTGCTTTGGATCATTAGCACGAACCAGAGGGGGGGGGCGAAGGGGAAGGGAGAATTACAAGAAATCGGACCAAGCAGGCAAAAGGCTATGCAGTGCCCGTTGCAACTGTGAAAGTCATTCAGGTTTGAATTCGGACTCGTTTTTAGGCGATGGTTGGTGCGGGAGTAGAGGATGCAGGGACACCAGTAACCGGCGCAACCTGGATCAATCTTCGTTAATCTCTTGCCATCTACGTGCACACAGACAGGCGGAGTGGACGGTGGGGGACATACAGGTTGAAAAGTCACTAAAGCAGTCGCAGAGGCCGTGGTGGTATTCCTCTAGGCCATGCTGCTGGTTCGGATGGCCAATCTGTCCGGGCGCATGAACGCCCCCATTCGGTCCGCTGCCGCCGCCCGGAGTGTATATTGGGGTTTTGGGTGTGTGCGGGGTGTCATGCGAGGGGTTGTACGTCGGGGCCTGTATCGGGTCCNGAGAAAGGGGGTGGCAGTGGTTGGGGAGTTTGATATGGTATAGTATGATAACTCGAGTGTTGTGAGCGAGTGTGAATTTTGTATAATCCGCACGATACGATAAAATGTAGTAAACTGGAGCAGAGGGAAAGAAGGATTTGGCGTTGGGTGCGCTTGTTGCGTCGGTTACCGCAGGTTAACTTAGGTAAGACAGACGCGTCGTCATAAGGGCTCACTCGGTTTTTTGGGATTGATCTCCGTGGGGAGTAGGTGTAGGAGTAGACCGAGGTAGGGTTTGGGTTCTTACCGTATCTTTCTCGGACTATCAGTCTGTCCGCGGTGGTTTGTCCGGGGGGGAAGAGTCTTGCACATGGGTAGCGCTGCACCCGTACCGTGTCCTACTCGAGTATGAGACAATACTCTACAGAAGTGGGCCACGAGTGCTGGTATGATACAGTTGACGGGCAGGTAGGCAGGCAGGCAATGCGATACGGTTGCGTTCAAGGTTAGGGTGTGAGGTTTACACTTTGCTGCGAATAGTTTATCATGGACTCCATGAATGCTGCGCTACGGTAAGGGAGGGTTCTTTCTGCTATCTTGTGATGTGCAACACCGCGTCCCACAATTTCCGCAAATATCACTCCCCCAGTCCAATCCGGTTCGCCTCGTTCCACTTTCTCCGTATCATAGCAATTCACACACACTTCTCCCTCAAAGGTCCGGACCCCACTCTGTGCAATGGTAATGGTGCACAATCCTCAGCCTGGCAATAACAATTGCCGGCAGGCCCGGCATCTTCCTTTATCAACCAATCAGCCCGTCAAAAATCACATGAGCTCTTGGCAATCCGCTAGCCCAAGCACTACCGTTAACGCGAACCTTATCATACCAAAAAAAAAAAAAAAAAAAAAGGACCCCCATCCCAACCTATCGCTGCCTTCTTGCTCCCTGAACCTGAAACTGGGTTTACCACCGCAACCCTACCCAGGTAAATGCCGCGAATCCCCATCACTAGTGCCTCCCGGGGCGTACTCTCCAGGCTTTCGGCCAAGAAGGTTGCTGTCAAGCAGGTAAGTGAAGTTTGATGATGATCGTTACGAATGAGCGATTTTGGCCGGCATCCGGGGGATGATGGGGGGCTAATGTTGGAAGGCGTTGGCAGTGTCGAGAGATGGCTTGAATGGCAGGGCTGATGCCGATGAACGGGCGATTGATGAGAGGAGTAAAGGGGAAGGGGAGGGGGGAGGGATGGTAAGGAATAAGGGAGGAGCAAAGGCTAGGTGGAGGCCGATTAATCGGACCGAACGGGAATCGTCGGCGAGGCTGGAAACGGGAGATTATTGGCCGGAATTGGTGGGGATTGAGGAAGGGCAAGTTCAGGTTTGTACTATCCCACCCCGCTCGTCGAGATGGGAATCGGGGTGGGCACGGTACCGTAGCTGATGGGGTTTAGCTCTCTATTGCTCGGCTGAAGAATCTCGTGACCAGACCTCTGGGTCGGAGGATTGATTTCCCATCCCGACGCCGGATCGGGACGGTTCCCAAAAGCTCTACTAGGATTTCAGGATTGGAACAGAGGCCCAGCCTATTGCCAATGTTGGACACCAGCTCCGATGCTTTCACTGCGATTCGGTTGATAAACGTGGCGATCGTTCTCTCCTCTTCACGTGAAAAAGCTCTAAAGGGGATCCGGGCAGTAGATATCCGGCGACAGGGCAGCGGGTTCGAAGTTGTCTTCGGAAGCCCGGAGGAAAAACTCACCGCTATGAAGAATACCTCCTGGGTATCGCTGCTCTCCGGCAAGCCACCTCCCGAGGCCAACCGATATAGGGGCGGTCGGAAGGGCTTCGGCCTAGTAGTTCATAGCGTTGGCTGCCGGGGATTTACGTGTGCTGAGAAGAAGGACTTTATCAAACAATTGTATGCTGAGAATCCTTGGGACCCCGAAGACGTGACAGTAGTGGACGCCCGGTGGATCGGGAACGTCAAAGAAATGGCCTCCAGCAAGCGCGGCTTCCGCTCCCTGATCCTCTTCTTCAAAACCCGNGGCGGCGATTCACGGAATGAATGCGGGGATACTACGTCCGTGGGCGTGTGCAGACTGTACTGTGAGGCCTGCGCTTGGTTGAGCCTGTGCACGTCGTCGGGTGAGTGAAGGGTCGAGTAAGGTCTCTGGGCCATCGTGGGTTTAAAAACAGGACCGGTCTAGGTCTTAAGTATTGGAATTATAATATTTCTCTTTCCTCCTTGGGGGAAGGGAGATATCCACAGTGGCGCACAGGGAAGATGTAAAGGTTAAGTTGCAAGGAGAGCGAGAAGACAGCGGGAAGGGGAAAGTCAAAGGGGAGGGGCGGGGGGGGGAAGGGACAAAAGAACGGGTCGAACGAGGGTGTGTGATGTAGGTGGGTACAGTAGCGTATGTACGAACGGCGAATAGAAAGGAAAAAAAAAAAAAGGAGCGAAGGGCTGAACGAGTGAGTGAGAGGGCGGGAAAAAGACAGTTGGATTTTCTTTCTTTCTTTCTTCCTTCCTTCCTTCCAAGTCGTAGCCCGAGGTCGGGGGTGGATAACAGGTGATATACGGTACCGGTATGTGGGAGCTTTGTTGGATGGGAAGGGAAAGCAAGAGGGAAAGAAAGGAAAGGATGGGTGAGAAAGAAAATAACAGATGAAATACTTGGAACAGGGGTGCGAGGGCCTACTGCTGATCCAACAGGATAGGGAAAGGATGGGAGGAGGTTTATCTCTTTATTTTTTTTATTTTCTTTTCTTGCTGTGTCTTTCTTTCCTGCCCCTTCTCTCCTTTCTTTTGCTTTTCCGAAGCGTCGGAAAGGGCTATGCTTCCTGCGACGATCGGTCTCCCGAGTGGATGAGATTGATCTTTGCGCTCTGCAAAATCTGGTTTATGTAGGCGCCCAGCTAACTTTGTGGGGAATGGACGAGGAGGAGAGGGTATGACGGGCGATGGGAGGAGGGGGGAGGGTGGCAAAGAGCGAGTCATGCATGGGAATTGGATGTGTGAAGCGTTGAATATCGGGGGTGGAGGAAGAGGGGAAGCAAGAGGATGCACCCTACCTCATCGGGCGGGCAGCGGCTGTGATAGACGGATGCGTGGAAGCCGATATTTGCACACTCCGTACATATTGAGTGCTCCCAGCGACCAACAGTGCTGCACCCGTACCGTCGCAGAAAACCAACAGGAAGAGTCTCCCATGATTTCAGACGAACCCACCGCAACCCGCACATTCACACACTGCACCCGCCTACAGTAGATCCCAGATTCCATCCCATACTTCTACCACACTCAAGTACCGTGGAAGCGGAGAAAAAGGGGGAGGAGAGAGACATACTGTACCGGCACGATACGAGTAGTTTTCCTCTCTCTTCCGACTCCGCTCTCACTCCGTGTCCTCTTCATTCATTCGTTCCCCCCCCCAATTCAATATCACTCGCCAAGCCAACATACTGACTGACGACGACCAACCCATCACACTCACCCATTGGTCCCTCGCTAACAGGCCATCAACCAACGGACAATCGCCGATTGGCGACTTTTCCGTCCGTCACAGCATCCTTGCATCGCTTGGCAACACGCCATGTACGAGGATGATACTGCAGGCGCTTAGAGAGGGGGGGGGGCAAGAGTACCCGTACCAGTACGGTACTGATCATCCACGACTCGGTGAGCTTTTTCTCCCTCTCACTCCACCTCCAAGGAGAAGAAGGGGGGGGTAAAGGGCTGCAAAGTGCAAAGCACCGTTACAGCACCGTATATATATCCACCCACAATCTGGCATCCGTTTCGAATCCGCATTCACCATGCCATGCCATGCCATGCCATGCCATGCTCTGCTATGCCACAGAACGGTGCCCAACGCGCGCAATTGGTCTCTCAGGATCGGGCTCGACCATCGTCTTCCCCCTCCCTCCTGCCCGGGCGTTCTCCTCCATCGTGCCTTACGGTACCATGCTAGTACCGGTATCGTCAACAAACCCGGCAGCGGCACTAATCTACCGTAAGCCAGCATAACAACAAAATGACACGGTACGAATGTCATCCAGTGAGGTTGAAAGGAAGCTCCGTCTTGGCCTCGCTAGCACCGGCAGGAGTCAATCGATAGACTACCCGACCCTGCAACGGGTTAGTCTGGTTATCGCATTGTAACACCTCGCTCGCTTGCTCCCCGGAGAAGGCTTGCTGGGCATTCTGGAATGTCCGCGCAAGAGTGGTTTGTTTGGGTACGGTACACGGATTCTGGCCGAGGAGTTTGGGCCGGGCTCCATCTCGCTCAGCACCGCGGTGCAGTGCCCGTACCCTACTCAGCCGCTATGGTAGTGTGTCGTGTGTCGAGTGTTGTGAGAAGGAGAAGGAGAAGGAGAAGATTATGTAGCGATGTATATAGGTGCATACGTTTACACTGGTCAAACTATCCGGCACACAACACCACCACCATTGTATCATACTCGAATACTCGTCAGTCGTACTGTACCGGTACTGTACTCCAAAGCGCACATACAGCACCAGACAGATACGCTACCCAAACAACCCAAAAAAAGAAAGAAAAACGGTACCGTACCTGATCCACCCCATCCCGACGCCCAGGTTTCCAAAACGTACCTGCGCCGGCGCTTAAGATGAGCCAAGCTAAGCTCAAAATCCCCCCCCTCACCTCGCCTCCCCTCTGGCGGTTGGCTAAGCCCTTTCTTCGACTATATAATACCGGTACTCCTACCTGAGCACCATAGCGTAGCCTCGCAATCGTCTTTTCTACAAGTAGCTCGCTCGGTCCTCGCCCACATCGTGCTCAGGAATGGAAGCAAAAACCGAGCACCCGCCAAAGCCCCGTCGTCGTGAGGAAGCAATCAATTTTGGCCCATCATGCAAGTATCATAAATAATGGAGCAAGATCGACACCGTCGGGTTGGCAAAAAGCCAGGGCTAGGGCTCGGCGGACGAATCGTGACTCTTGGTCTCATACCGGTATCGTCTACCACCGTAGTATTGTAAAAATACAAAAAAAACTCTCGAAATCCACCATCTCC
>PYWC01000021.1:2286106-2296770 GCA_003182015.1 Tuber magnatum | reverse complement strand
CCCCCCCCTCCTTATTCCACCACCTCCCCCACGCTAAATTGTGGCAAACCCATAGAACTTGGTGCTCTACGAACCGTACCACGGTGCCCTAACAGAGCTTTTCGCCGGCCTATCCCCACAAGTCGACGAGCCACGCAACGGCGCATTTATCATCCCTTGGGGCAGATTTGGTAATCCGAGAAGTGACATTGTGAGTGGCTACGGTGAGAATGGTCCGAAATTGTGGGATCGGATAGAGAGCGAATGCAGGGAGTTTATGTAAAGGATTCATTAGTTCTCCCTTATTCATAACCTGCATCACACCAATATATACATCGCCCCCTTTTTCCGGGTTTACTTTTTGCCATGTAATTGTCTGACCTGAGAGTGTGCTTTCCTGAAACTTGATCCCAAGGAATACCATGAAAACTTGCTTTAACAAACTAGCTTATGACAGACCAAGACTCTCTTAGAAGAAACCTCCGGTAGTTTTGAAAAGCAAGAGGCAACCTGTTTGACCCACCATCAAGTTCATGGGATTCGACAGCGAACCGTCGAAATCTAGGACAATAACGAAACCGGATAGGTCCGATATAAATATTTAAGCTGGGAACATTTTTCAAGCGGGCAAATGGTTTAGGGGTATAATATCTCATTCGCATAGCGTAACTTGAGAAGGTCCTGGGTTCGATTCCCAGTTTGTCCAGACCTTTTTGTTTTTTTGGTTGGTTTCTCATATGTACTAATACATATACCGTACAGATCAAACTTTTTATCAAGAATAGACCATCTTATTTCTAGCTTAAGGGGATGTTTTTCTTTTGGCCAAGAAATCGAGCCCCCATGTCACTCACCGGATTGAAGTCGTGCCCCCCCCCCTTCTGGCGGTGACTCACCAAAAGAGGCGCGACTTCAATTTGGCTCCCGATAGGTACTCGTACGATACCGGTACATGAGTCACTTCTCCAGGAACGGCTCATTTAAAGCTTCGCTCGAGTGAGGGATGGTGACAAGCTCACGTGCTGCCAAGGATTTGCGGTAATGGCCGTTGACACCCAACGTGTTCCCTGAGCTATTAATGAATGCGTGAAGACACCCCTCCGCCGGCTAGATAAGCATTGCACAAACTACTGAGATGAATTAAACATTTGGCTCGGTCTGTCTGTGCATACTTTTCGATTCATCTCGCGGGCAGAGGAAGGGAAGCCCTTGCTCCCGTCACGTTAAGAACCTCGAAAGGCCAATTTGCCGTGCTTGTCTGTGCCCCTCCACCAGCGATCAACGACTTCACGACACCCGATAATAGACTAATTTCACCCTCTCCCCAGGCGTTCGCTCGCTTGTGGTGTTTGTGTGCGTGCGTGCTGAAACCTGGGGTTGGGTGTCGTTCGTTCTCTCCCTCTTTTCTTGTTCTTGGAGTCCATCAAGTTAGGGGTTCGATCTGGGCTAGTGGCTACAAGGCTCCAGATAGATATCATACCCATATCGACGGTCCTTTTTTCTCTTTCTTACCGGGTACAACTTCTCCTCGCGGTTTGCACCTCCAATTCGCGACTGCTGCATCTCCACCTCCATAGGGAGTAGTTGGCGCGGCCTTTTTCCCATCCGTCATTTTGGTTGAGGCTCAACCGTTTGTATCGAACTACTCGTCAACTCCTACATACGCATCTCCCCTCCTCCTCCAACCGAACGGGCACATCTTCGCCAGATCTCCCATCTATCCATTATGGCCACCACCCCTCCACCGCTCTTCAGCCCCTCGCCCCCTCCTCCACTGCCCGATAGCTTGTACCCCGACGATCCCGAGGAGGTGACTACCCCAACCTCAAATCAACCTCGAACCCCCCCCTCTCCACCTCCAAGACAGCCGTCCCCTGTTCATCACCACCACTCTGGCTCAGCTCCCGTAACTGTCGGCAACTTTGGATCACCTCCACCGAACCCCCCCCCCCCTCCCCAATCGCTCGCTTACCAGCAGAATGGGGCCGGGACCACGCCAACCCAGGCACACTACGGAAGTGGAGGAGCGGTGGACATGGGCAAACGGAACAGCGTGGTGATTAAGGTTGGCATGGTGGGAGATGCTCAGATTGGGAAGACTTCACTCATGGTGAAGTATGTGGAAGGCAGCTTTGACGAGGATTACATCCAGACTCTTGGTATGACCCCCCCTCTCTCGGGCGTCGTGCTCACGGTGGTGGTGATGCTTGGTGGTGGCGGTGATGATGTGCTGACTGTTGGCTATAGGAGTGAATTTCATGGAGAAAACTATATCTATCCGTAACACGGAGATTACGTTTTCGATCTGGGATTTGGGTGGTCAGCGAGAGTTTGTCAATATGCTGCCGTTGGTATGCAACGATGCTGTGGCGATATTATTCATGTTCGACCTTACACGGAAGAGTACTTTAAATAGTATCAAGGAATGGTATCGTCAGGCTAGGGGATTCAACAAGGTGCTTGTTTCTGCGGATTTGGGCATGAATCGGAGCTGACGGGGGTTTCTTCAATAGACCGCGATCCCCTTCTTGGTGGGCACCAAATACGACCACTTTGTCAACTTTCCACGAGAAGATCAGGAGGAGATCTCTAAGCAGGTATGAGATGGCAGGATCGTGGGTCTAGTTTAGTGTTAACGTATCACAGGCGAGGAAGTTTGCTCGCGCAATGAAGGCTTCGTTGATTTTCTCCAGTACGAGCCACAGCATCAATGTTCAGAAGGTCGTACACGTACTCCGTTTTCGCCTTATCCAAACCCCAGCTAACGTTTATGCTAGATCTTCAAAATTGTTTTATCCAAAGCTTTCGATCTCAAATGCACTATACCAGAAATCGAGCATGTTGGCGAACCGCTTCTGTTGTATCAAGACGTGTAGCTTTCCCCTCCCTTCTCACCGTTTCGGAATGAATCGCTTTTTTTTTAAAAAAAAACTCGTACCTTCATTTCTATGCTAAGTGTACCGGGCCGGGGAACACGGTTGGCGGAGTGGGACTACACTTTTTTACCCCTGGCTTTTCTTTGTTTCTTCCCTTCATGCCTTATAGGTTTCATCTACGGTAGGAGCTCGAGTTAGCGGGTGTCGAGTCGTGTCGACAGATGGATGAAGGTGGGGATTGTCTGAAGTATTACGTCTTTTTAGTACCGTAGCTAAATGTTGCCATTCGTTCCTTCCTTTTCTGTTTATTTTCGCCTTTGAATTCATGGTGGTGGGATACCTTTCTTCTTTTGTATTAGTTGGCTTTTGAGTATTGCATTTGGGTGAGGTGATGTTGGGAGAGGTTGGTGGAGGGGTGAGAAGAGGGAATAAGGGAGGCGAGAGATTGATTACCCTAACTTAGTTGACTGATAGGCATGGAATAAATTGGTTCGTAGAATGCTACTCAACGACCAAATTTTGAAATGCTTTCTTCAAGTTTGTGGTTTGTGAGGTGGGTGATGCCCTGTTAGCATTCTGTGGTGGGGGTTACTGTGAGAGTGCGTACCATAAGGGAGTCTCGAGCACGGGTGTGCTCTAGCACTACTGTAATGGAGATATATCATAGTAGCTGATGCTCGGGCTAAATAATTTAGATCGATATCACATTCCACACAAACAATCCATCGGGGAGGGTGGCCACCTCTCTGTGCGGTAGTGGAAACATTCACCTCGTGGCCAGCATATAGCACATATCCTACGATATACAGTATCAGAGGGCTTCCACCAACTCGAATTGGTATCATACCGGTATGATACTGTATTGAGGACCCGAAAATTGATGCAGGGGTCCAGGTTATAGCCCTGGATGAGGTATATCCCGCAGCTCATCAACTCCTTATCTGGGGCCAGTGTTTACCTCCCTCCTTCTCCCCAACCCCGCAATCCCGTGCCGGGTTATGCTTACGCGAGTTTTTGTTCTTGCGTGAATGGACTTGTGTGAGCGTGGGATGGTTCCGGAGAAGGTACGGTATACCATCAAGCCATTCATGGGCCGTGTTGGGAAAGCTTCTTGTTGGGGGGACCGGGACGTACGGTATTGTACGAGTAGGTGGGTCCGTTTGAGCATTGTTGTCTCCGAGGGGCGTCTTTCAGGGGCACGAGCACTTGGTGGAATTGTTAGTGGTTGGGTGGTGATGTCGAGTATCATAACTTCGTTAGTTTAGGTCCCGATTTTCGCACTAGAGGTGAGGGGTTTGTGGCCATGGGGGCCGGGGACTCCGGAGAGGATATTGTGCCCTCTCGGGCTATGTAAGGATTCTGTGCGCCTTACATTTCACGATAGCGCTGTTTTCGGTGGGGAAGCTGGTGGTTGATGGCTGTCGTCCTCCTTGTTGGTGGGGCATCGGCTTTGGACAGTTGGGTGTTTTGACATGGCACGGCATGGGAAGACTGGATGGACACTTGGGTTGGGTACGATATTATATCATATCATACCATCGTGCAAAGCTTGTCTTTATCCCGGGGGGTATTTCTGTGGGGTTACGACCTTCAAGCCTTTTATTTGTTGAAGGCTTCGGGGTACTAGGTGCAGCTGAAATCATCCCGGCGAGACCGAGATATACCATATCATAGCTTCCGGTATGATAGCATTCACCTCGGTGTCGGTGTTTTTATGTATTATAATATTGTGATGTCCCAACCCATCATCGGGTACTGGCTGCTCAGCTCTGGGTGGCTGTTTTCTGGTAACTTGCTGTACGGGTACAGCACATCTCCAGTTTCTATTGACGACGCTCACTGCATGCATGATTTGCCTCCACGGCGTATCGCTTTATAGCCTTAAATTAAGGCCTTGACTTTTTTTCCTTCTGCACAAGTTCTCACTTACTCGAGTGGTTACTGGACGAGAGAGCGATAACGGATCATCCCCTTTCAAGTGCTATCGATAACACCTCACCAGTGAGTGAATCCAGCTCCTCGTGCTGCGGCCCACCCACCCACTCGGAGTCCCTGTCTCACTTCGGCGATCCCTGCGACACAAAGTCCCTCAAGGAACCAATCCCAGACCCCTTTTACCCCCCCCACACCAAATACAAGCCTTTTGACCAAGCCAAATATCTTCACCATCATCGCCACCCGCCCAGCTCCAACCGTCTTCGGAAACGAACGAATGAACCACCACCGCCAAAAGTCCAACCCCTCCATCAACAAACCAACAACGACATAATTATACAAAAGCAGGAGGCAAAGGGAGATTAAAAAAAAAAATCAAATCCATGTATATCAAACTCCCACAATAAGGACCACACCAGCGGCAGCAGACATGCCGCGACAAAACTGGCGAGCGACCACACCTCCGATCCCCAAGGCCCCCACGGCCCTAACCTGCGTACCGTACACGCTTTCGGGAGGATGGACAATCTCTCTCTCCCCATCATCCGCCATCACCCTTGCCTCCGATGCCACGGTAACGCCGGACTGCTACACGAGCACGTACCCGCCGTCCTCGACCGCGACCTCCGCGGACGATGCCTCGGCCGACTCCCTCGCGGCCAGCGAACTCCGGGACCCGTTCTATGCCTCTACCGTTCCCATGGCGTACTCCATATCCGCGACCACGACGCTGGCATACGTGCTATTGTTCCTGCTGTTCCTGCCGAACCCCCCGAATTCGAGACCTTGGCTGCAGAAGGTTGCCACGCTCACGGTGGTTATTTGCTTGACCACTGCGTTTGCGGAGACGACGACGGTGTTGGAGCAGGAGTACTCCCTTCGCGGGTCCAGCTTGTACAGCATGACCAACGAAGCCCGCCAAGTCCGCCGCCAGGTTGTCGGCGGAACATTTATTCGGATAGGGAGGATAATCTCGGACCTCTTCCTTTGGTTGGCACAAGTGCAAACGCTGATCCGGCTCTTTCCTCGTGAGCGTGAAAAAGTGATTATTAAATGGGCGGGTTTCGGGCTTATCCTTCTGGACACCATATTCTCCATCTTACAAACCTATGTTTCCCCGCTCTCTTCGGATCCGGATTCGTTCCTCGACGCGATTCCTGCTCTATCGTATCTTTTCCAGATTGCCTTGTCACTGCTGTACGCTTCGTGCGTGCTTTATTACTCCTTCGCGAAGAGGAGGTATAGTTACTTCTACCCCCCCTTGTTTTCGAGGTCCTCGCCGGGGAGTAGGAGGTATGGTGGTAGAAGCATCATCCTGGTTGCTATACTCAGTATCGCGAGTGTGCTCACGCCGATTGTGTTTTTTGTCCTGGATATCGCGCAGAAGGACCTTGCGGGGTGGGGAGATTACGTCCGCTGGGTTGGAGCGGCGAGTGCTAGCGCAGTGGTCTGGGAATGGGTAGACAGGATCGAAGAACTCGAAAGAGAAGAGTGCAAGGGTGGGGTTCTAGGAAGGGAAGTCTTCGATGAAGACGAAGACGAGGACGGATTTCAAGGTGACCACCGACGCCGCCAGCACTTTGGTCGAGGCGGCGGTAACAACGGGGGAGACGGAGGGTTAAGCCGGGAAACGACCGTAACAAGCGAGAGCACAAATTACGCCATCAACGTCCGCAGCATCGACCCCCCACTGAATAGACTAAACACCCCTTCTAGCTCATACACCGCCCGGGAGCGGGTCGTCCGTTCCAATAGCACCTCATCCGTCCACCATCTCTCCACCTCTTCACCTACCCCGCCGCCTCAGGGGGTAAAAGCATCATCACCATCGCAGACAATAGAAGCCCAAGAAACCGCCGACGCCGACCACCGGACACACAACGTTTCCACCATGAACACCACCTCATCCTCCTCCCGTATACATTTCACCTCACAATCCCAAACGGACCCTACACCTCCACCATCGTTCCCTCCGCCGACCGCACCGTCAATGCGAGAAATGCCATCGAACGAATGGGGTTTCCGACGCAAAAAGCGGCGGAGGGAAGTCGACCCCCCACTCCCCGTCACGTTCATTCCTGCGCCGCGGCGCGGGAGACGCGGGAGTTGGGGGGCCGTGGAAAGGGCGAGGAACGAAGCTATAGGGAGGGGAGATGAGGGGTAACCGGTATTGTATTGCGTACTTACTCGAAAGGGGGTTTTTTTTTTGTATAATTCTTTTATTTTGTTTTCGTGTTTGTGGGGTGGAGTGGAGTAGAGTGGACGGCTTGGGTACACGTGGTTATGGGCATATGCGGAGTTTTTTTTTTTGCGGTTTAGATATCTAACCATTTTTTTTTATATCCGGATCCTCTACTTGTTATTTTTCGCTTTTCCGTGTCATATTGACTCTTTTAGTGTAGATAATTTTGGTGATTGAAGTTATCGGTAGTAGGGGAGGGGGAAGTGATCCTGTAGAACTATTCTCTTCAAGATCCTATCCGGGACAGAAGTTGGTTGAGTCCGGACGGGGGGGGATAGCTTGGGGAAATAGGGATTGGGTTATCGAGGTATAGGAATGATATACCATGTTCTCTGCACCGTGCAGTACGTGTGCTTAGGAAGTTTTGGTGTGTGTATGCGTGCGGGTACTGCACCAGACTATCGCAGCAAAAAGTGGTCCAAATTATCAGCCCAGCCCAGCGGAAGAAAGGTGCACGATATCACTACCCGAATAAGTAACCCGCGCACTACCGGTTATCGCACCCCCCCGACGGCCAAAGGTTCCATTAATCTTCATCAGATCCGCTGGGACGGGATCCGATAAGTACGGTGAACATCAACTCCCCCGGAGGCGAGGAAGCGCTTGGAGCCCCTACCTTTACGAAACGGAATTCGCAAATATTTTGTCAGTGTTCACTTATCGTGATATCATCCGGACTCTCTCTCATGTTGGAGTGCTAAGTGTTTGGGATCCTAATATTAGCGGTGGGAGATAAGAATGGATAGAAGGAATGGCCCTTTTTTTTTTTAAGAGGGGGAGGTTGTACTTTGATAAAATGGCTCGCGTCCTACTGTACGTACTGTATTGGTAAGGGGCCTCTTGGCTGCTGTGGTTTTTGGGCGGCAGTGGTGGGTGTTCACGACACCGCCGGGGGAAACATGGTAAATGACGAATGGGAGACATGGATGGGGATCGGGAATGGTATGATACGATCTCGCACGGGTTCCTTGGGATGCCGAAGTTCCCTCTGGACTTTGAGCCATCGGTTGCTCGCAATTGGGTGTAGGTTCGAGCGGCTGGTGTGGGGTTGACTGCTCTCGTTGCCGTATTCCTTCCCGGGTGAGGATATCGTCCGGTTGGATAACCGCTGGATTGTTATTCGCTGGTTTCCGGTTTGTGAGGAGCCTTCGGAGGACCGGAATGGTGCGACGGAGCGGTTCGTGCGTGGCGAGTGATACTTTGTGATGGGGATTGGTGGTCTCGTGTATTCCTTGCCACGGATTGAGCAGTGGTGCATGGGGAGGGCGCGAGAGGATATGAGTGGGCCTCAATCTCTTCCTGCTCCTAGGGTCGTATAACTCAGACCCTGCTGTGCTGTTTTCAAATGGTGAACTTCTCGGAAAACTTCTGGTGGGGGTTTGCGCTTCGCTGCGACTGTTTGGTGGATCTTTTATATCACTGGTGGTAGCTGACATTTTCCGAGAGAGTATGGCAAACTTGCAAGGCAGGCACCCGTGAAGGGGAAGCTTGGTAGAAAATGGACACCCTTAGGGACTACTCCGGCCGCGTTAGTACCGAGGGATCCATGAGGAATTCGGGCTCTGCGCTTGCTTTTCCAAATCAGAGGGGTGGAAGGAGTTTTATCTGGGTAGAGATATCCTCCATGTGAGGGAAATTACAAATACCGATCGCCGATATCTAACGACAAGATCCCCTTCATGTGGGATGATCACAGCTGGAGTATCAGCGGTGAAAAGGGGCCAGGTCTGTCTGCTAGCAAGACAGGATTTGGAGCGGGGTTACTGATTTGCTGATGTACCGCCGAGTGGCGTCGGGCACCCGTACATTTGTAAGTCTTAGTTGTTGATATGTAAGGGCCGGTCGATAATTCCCGATTCCTTTCGGTATGATACTTGATAGTGAGGGTTGTGTACTTTTGGGTTTTCCGATTGATATTTGGGTTATTGGGTTTTGTTGACTAAAGGGAAGTATGTTCGAGGGAAGAATGACGCCGGGAACCGATGAAAAAAAAAAACCCAAGTAAGACTGGCCTATGATTACTTCGGGTCGCCCGAAGACATGCCTTTTGATCCTTATTCTGGCTGTTGTCTTTATGCTCACTCTGGTATGATATATGGTATGTGTTGAAACCGCCTCAAGCTTATGAGTTATGAATGTAGATGACCTGAGGCTTTGGTAGGCTCCCTTTATCAGCCCTTTTTTTTTGGGAGGGGGGGGGGAGCGCATTCATCTCACGGATGCTTGGAGCGTAGACCACCGGCTAGAGCCAGTAAGCATGGGATACCAATATAATACAAGTATCAATATGTGCAGAAAATTAATAATAGATAAAAAAACAAATCATGATGGTAGAATGAGTCTAGAGGTCAGTGGAATCCTGTTCACTCTTTACCCATATCCATTCGTTGCAGCTATGATACCATATCGTTTCCCAGCGGGTAGTGCTCCCCCCTCAGGAGCCAGATCAAACGATACCCTACCCAATTCCAACCAGTATTATACTACTATACTCTACTTGGCGTGTTTATCCATACAAATAACCTACTCGCGCGCGCTCTCCAGAATTACCTGAAATTACTCAAAGCAGGATCTCTTTTGTGGGGTTAACATCTAGCATCTAGCGTTCCCGGCTAGCTTCCGTATCCATTGGATTCAGTATTTATAATTTCTTTCCTTTTGTCTGTTCTGGTGATGTTTTCGGTAATGTTGTGTTGTTGAAGAAAAATAAAAATCCGCCTGCTATGATAGCAGAGAGGAAAGAAATATTGCTTTGTAGGATGACCTCAAAAGTTTAACATTCTGTAGGACGACGTCAAGCTGGTTAGTCACGCATATAATTTACGAGCTCGAAAAGTTACTCCGGTACTGACCTGCTGTCTTCGTTCCTTTCCCACCATGGTATCATTTACGGTACTCATGCTTCTCTGCAAAGGTTTGGGACCAGGTTTGTCGTATCATGGCGAACGACACAAGATCTTTTCCGCAGAAGGGGTGTGGTTTATTAGAAGTGTGAAACAAGCATCGGGGTCTAACTCTTTTGAGGAAAGCAACATGTGCCGCAAGCCAGAAATCTAGGGGCTGCAGTAGGGGAGGTTTTTTTTTTTGACACCTTGATGTGCCAATGGTTCTGGGAACAGTTGGGCTCAGGTACTCGTTGCGCACTGCTAATAAATTATAGTACCTGTTCCTTCCTTCAGCGGAAGAGGGCTTGTGTCAACGCTGCCGCTGCTACATACCGGTGCCGGTATTCAATACCAAATCTTGGCGGAATACCCCCCTCGAAACCCTTCCCCGCTTATAGCCAAAAAGAAAGAAAGGGGCATTTTTGATTGCTCACCGCCGACCCCTCAGGTCACCCCCTCGGCCTTCGTGCCCTCCTCATTCGTTGGGACACCGCTAATATTTGAGTATTGTTGGGGTTAGAACATAAGTTAGGTAGCAAAAGTATAGTGAGTTAAGCCGTTATATCCGTTCTTCAATCTGTCTCTCGAAGCATAGTACCGGACATAAAGCCTCCTGCGAGTGCTAGTGCTGGATTGGGGATATTTCAAGCACAATTTCCACCATTCTAATCCCCAATGCCCTTTTTTCTTTCTTTCTATTCAAGTCCCGATACGATGCAGATCCCGTTCGATGATCAGTGATATTCC